>JAODUE010026940.1:0-22366 GCA_027564755.1 Amblyopsis hoosieri
GGCAGTTCTGAAGGCGAAAGGGGGTCAAACACAGTATTAGTATGGTGTTCCTAATAATCCTTTAGGTGAGTGTATAAAGGCTGGCTCTGCAAGACAAATCCCCATAGACTCCTCCCATGTTAGAATGTCCAGCAGAAATAATCATTTTATACAGCCTGGCACTGAAAAACAGTTTTGGTCTCTATACTGTAGCTAGTCTCTCGTTCATGACAACTGTACGGGAGGGGAAAATGTAATATAACGCATCAGTTGACACTATATTGACACACATTTATCACATTATGGACAGCCCAGAGTTACCGACGTAGTCAGGTGCTGCAAAGATGCGACGGCCAGCTTGAGTTCCAATCCCGTTCTTCAGAAAACCTACGGGTGTCACTGCGGGAGCGGTTTGTTCGTATGCATTTATACAGTATATGGTTCGATCTGGGCTCACGCCACCGTTGGCATGTGAGGCCTCATGAACAAGATGCTCCATGCACATACTAACCTACAGTGGCTCTATCTTGACACTGTGCACTGTGTGCTGTGGAGTGTTGTACCCATTACACACAACCAGACGCGTTATGACAGTTTTATGTAAACACACTGTACACTTCTGACGTCAGTAACGATGGGAACGACCTCATTTCACAGCACGGTAATGTGAAGGAGGCCTTCTCAGAATCAGAACACCTTGGTCTTGATTGGAATGTGTTTTTCCTGCAACACTGCCTTCAGAACTTTATTTTAAAACTGACTGGCTCATTTTGACCAGATGAGATAAATTCTAAATAGCAAGAGGTGGTTGTCTTATAACTTTCCCTGCGCAGAAAGCCAGCACGAGTAAGATTACAGTTTGTGTGTTCAGTGTTGATTGTTCCCTACAGAAAAATAATGGAAACAGTTTGCTTCCGAGTCCCGTGAAATAGAACAGCGGAGTATTTCAGGCCTGAGTGAATCAAGGCACGAATGGCGTCGATCCAATAGCATGAATTAATCTGCCGTCAGAGGCTGTGATAGGAACCCTGTAATTACGCCAAAACAAACATGCTTCTCAATAATCATGTTTTTCATAGCTGTTATTATTGTGATTCACTGGGATTGTTTTGACCATAACAATGTGTTTTTGTATTTCCAAAAAACAAATATATACTGTATATACAAGTGTGTGTGTGTGTGTGTGTGTGTGCGTGTGTGTGTGTGTGTATAAACAAAGTATATACACAAAAATAATAATGTCGTTTGATGGCACCTGATTGGCAGTTGTATGTGCGGTCCCGAAATGGAATGAGAGCAGAATGTTTTATGCAGCTATTTAAAGATCTTGAGAATCTTCCATGAGGCAACATCTTTACTTTGCTTTGTGTTTCTGATTTGCTTCTGATAATGAGGCATACTGTTTCCATGTTTCCAAACAGGGAGTGACACGTATAGGGCCCCTAAATCAAGCCTCACTCGCGTGATTAAACATGCATTTAGTTATTTATTTATTTTGTGGGGGGGGGGGTAAAGAGGGGCGGTGGGGAGGAGGGGGTCCTGGGTTGGTGCTGTTCATCTAGTTGTGCAGAACAAGTGAAAATAAACGTAGTAATGGTGCGTTCACCAAGACACGGCGGCTTCTGGCCTTCAACTGCCATTGTCCCAGAACCCATGACACATTGTTACATGGAAGGTTAGCTGAAGCAAATTTACGCTGTGTAAATACCAATATGTTTTGATATATGTCACAGCACTCCTAGTTTGGTGTGCTCTCTGGTACTAGGTACTGTATACTGTATACTGTCATTCTGGAGAAGGCTTGTTTATATTTGAACAACAAGCAAAACAAAAACGCATCTCCCTTCAATGCCATAGGGTGCTCCCTCAGAAGCTCCCACACACACACACACGCGCGCATTAGAAATACATTGCGAAGGCTAGGAATATGTTGTGTGGTGCTGTCTGCACCACTTTGTTTGTGTGGTGCGGTCTGCACCACTTTGTTTGTGTGGTGCGGTCTGCACCACTTTGTTTGTGATCCCATTTACAGACTGTGTAACAACACCAGATTATTCTTTCAGCGGGCACACAAAATGGGCAGCTAGCAGCCTGTGAGGAGATATTTGCTGAATTTGACAAAAAGTGTGGTAGCTGATTTGACCATTGACCTAAAAGAAAGGGTTTAAAATTCACACTCGTACAGCATACATTTGCTGTATAAACACTATTCTATTAAGGCCGTTTCTTGCTTTGAGTTCGAAAGTATTTATAGACCTAACCTTTTAGTCTAAATGGAAGAAATGTTTTGGATGGAGGATCTTTGGGAACAGAATTAGAGACACTTCTATAAAGTCAGCGATTGAAGGATTACGTGTTTTTGTTTTGATCGAGTTCAAATATCAACAAGTTTTCTCTGACTGATTATACTTTTAACGTGTCCAGAAGTATCTAAAATAGAAGCGTTTAGTATTAAATCCCCAAGTTGCTTGCTTGAGAGATTGGCACACCTCTTTACACAGCCCCCAACATGACAGTACTACAGTAAATGCTCACAATGTTCATTGCCCCAACCCCCCCACCCCTTCCCCACCTCTCCCAATACAGGGATCATATAAAAAATAAAAGAAATTCCCCCTCCCAGGTAATTATTAGTAGGCTAAGTATTTCTATATGCAGCATCGGCTGACAAAATGTCTTTCTCTTTTTGTTTTTGTTTTCATAGTGTCTGGTACAATCTCTACAGCCGAACACCTTGGACTATTACATGAAGCCCAGTAAAAATAGTTCCGTCACCATATCTGCGCCGTGCTTATTTTTCTTGAGTATATTAAACTCAATGTTCTCCCAGGACGGTTTGTGGCGTTTGGTGCATCAGAGAGCCAGATGCTTGAGCTTGCCACGTTTTGTGGAGTTGTTTTTGGAAGTGGCATTGTGGCACAGTTACACACTATGGGCCAGTTTCATAGACATGGATTAACCCTAGTCTAAGACTTAACAGAAAAATTAAATGAAGATCTCAAGATGTGACGAACACACACACAAGCAACACACATGCACACACACTGAATTTAGCTGTGAAAGATTTGCCTGGTTTCCCTACTCAAAGTACCCAGGAGGAAATCTTCACATGTGATTCAATGTTAATTTCCCTCAACATAATAACACACATTACATTTGAATGTTTAATAACGTGCCGTCTGTCATCCCATCATTAAACACACGTTACTGTCATCAAATTAAGGTTCTGCCCAGATGTAAGAATCACACTAAAATATATACTTGGATAAAATGTGAGAGGCACGTCCATTCTGTATTTGGTGATCGTATTTTGTCTTCTGTCAGTGCTCGGTTAATATTCTACCCGTTACAGCTGTTCCCTCGTAAAACACGGCATGGGAATTTCTCTCTCACATCCTAAATATCATCGCTGCCTCTCATCGCGGCCCAGATAACACTGCTCCCTTATCTCCCATCACTTTATCTGCTCTCTTCTTTCTTTCTCTCTCTCTCTTTCTCTCTTTCCCGTCTCCCTCATGACTCACCCGCGGCCAAAACCCCCTGCCACCTCTGGCCTCCTTGTTTTAGGTGCTGTCCCAGTTATGGAGACATTGGTACAGTTGTCATTTTGTCAGACTGATTATATGCTGTTAAAAACATGTTTTATTGTACTTTTCTATGTACACTTATATTGTATGTATTTGTCTGTATATATACAGTATGTATTGTATGTGATGTATTGTCTATGCTTGGACCCTGAGCCTGTAACAATGGTTTGATTGATTGATTTATTGATAGATATATCTGTTTTACAGAACAATCTAGAAACAATGTCTATTTGTTGTCCTAGCGTGATAGCAAAGCAACAGAGAACAACATGAGCGACATATTTTACAGTTTGCAAATCACTGACTCTTGCCAATTAGACAAAACACAATCACCATATTAGTCCTCAGACAAAACCAGTCATCAGATCTTTTTTAAACCCTTCTGTCCACAATAGAACTATTTATTACATTAGTAATATACAGTTGAAAGCAGCAGGCTTCAATTTAGATTACATCACTGACTTGTAATTCGTATTGTACTTATCTATATTAGATCTTTCTAAATAGTGTTCCAGCATTATTTTCTCTTGAATAAATATTACAAGCGATGTATAATCTGAGCTCTTTATTTCTGAGCGCATCTAGGCTATTTGTATATGTGTATAGGCGTGCAGGCAGGCACACCACACACACGCGTACAGACACACACCTAATCACTAATGTTATCTTTGACATTTGGAAGACAGAATCATGCTTTAGTCGTAGTTTGTGCTTTCATGAAGCAGTAAAAGTTCACCGCCGCTCACAGCAGACTGCCGCTATGTAAAGATTGGACTGGAAATGGAAACGGGTGGGGGGGGGGATGTGTGTGTGTGTGTGTGTTGGTGGGGGGTCGGGGTGGGAGACTTGGCTCTCAAGAAGGTGTTGTGTATTTGAAGGCGGCGTGATACCTATTAAACGGGACTAACACCTTGCTAGCTAGTCTCCTCAGAGCCCTCAGTGTTTCCGACGAAAGCCGCTGGGTGTTGTGGCACTGGGGGGTGCAGTGATGCGGGGGTGGGGAGGTGTTGGCAGCGGTGTCAATTTCCATCGTTGCTGATGTACACAAATTGTAAACCAGCTGTAAAAAAGGGCGTTTGGCCAAAAAAAAGAAAGAAAAAAGAAATATGAATAATAAGAATACGAATAATTCCACACATGGTCCTCGTCAAGCAGCTGCTCAACAGCGACTCGCTCCTGCGACGTGTCACCGGTAAATGTTTGGGGCGGAGGAATGCGGCGGTGTGCGTCTCTCGGCTGCTGCGAGGGTGATAAAAGGTAGCGTTGGGAGCAGGCAGGCACTTTGTCACGGAGCTCGGCGTTACAAGCTAGTGCGAGATACACTATCAAGCTGTTATGTATCAGACTAAAAGGGACTTCATCTTTTTAATAGACTATACAAATCTAATCTGTGCCGGTGGACTCCGGTCAAAATTGCCAAGTTATTGGAAACATATTTAGGGATGTCTGAGGTTGGAAATGCTTGAAAATGAGACAATATCTTAGTTACAAGGCCTCCTGGGTTTTTAAGGGTAAACTGGCCTTAATATAAAGACGGGTGGGGGCAATTAGATTTGCTTGGAGTGGGTTTGTAACAGCTATGTTGAAGAAGTGAGGTAATGGCTGGTGATGCTTGCGAGGACTGCCAGGATGCATTGGAAGACTTAAGCAGGCGGCGAATGTGTTCCCTGCCACTCATAATTACTGTCACCGTATGGCCGCTATTTCCTACACCACTTAAGACTGTTTTCCTGACTTAATGCATTTCAGGAGAGCCTTACGCGAGGTCTCAATGCCTACAGCGGTCTGGGAGAGCCATGCAAGTTTCTCTTGGTGCACAAGTGATTTAATGGAATTATGGGCAACTCAAATGAGACATTCCCATTATTAAGGAATGTTAACCTTCTTATTTATGTCACCGGGTGCTATACATGTTATGCTTTAAGATTTTTAACTACTTTCTTTTTTGTTTTTACTGGAAAAACCGTTTTTACTGGAAAAATAAATGGTTTTACCAAAAATACTTTTTTACTGAAAACGTTAAATTAAATTCCTTTAATTTATACAAAACTGGACAGTATTCTAATCCAACTGTATTGTATATTTAATGTCCAAAGAAATGTTTTGGTGAAATCCTCCGGTTGACATTGATATATGTTGTTACTGTATACTGTAGCCCACAGAGGACATTAAGCAGACACACTTAATGTCTGGTCTTTCTGGGGTTTCTGTATATTTCACTGTATATCCATTCAGGCTTATCTTTAGCACTTGACCCCATTATCACTCATAACAGCAATTGTCTGTGCTCAACATGGTGGAGTTGCTGCAAGATGGACAGCCCTAAAGTAAAGATCGTATACAGTCTGAGGTGGGTTGTGTGAACTGATGGGGTAAAAATTATGTCATCATGTCAAAGTTACTCAACACCCAACATCAGTTGTCATATAAAATTTGAAGTGGTAACTTAATCTACAATACACGTCAAAGCTACAATTGACATCATCCAACGCCAATCCCGTAATTAATTTTAAATATACCAGACATGGAATATCAGTGAATTTAGTTCACAGCATGTTTACATTTTTGTTGCTCTAGAAGTGACATGACAGAGAGGGCATCTCAGAACTACTACGATATCCGAGTCGCAGAAACCAGAGAGGCCCGAAAAGCACACAACATGCACTTTGTAAGCATCCAGTTCAAGCCAGAAGACGTCGATCACTTTTTACTCCAGATGAAATGCGCTGCTTCCATAAACACCCAAATGTTATTTAAATACCGGACTCTGGTTATTATCATTACTGAGGCGAAATGCATGCGGAATGTGGCATCCAGCGCGTCCTTTTGGGACAGTGTGTGACAGCTCTCGTGGTATATGGCCGTGGAGATGTTTGGGTTTGCCGTGGCGTTTGCAGGTGTGCCGTCTCAACACAGTGACATGGTCAGCCATCGAGTGTGGCTCAAAGGTTAAGGAAGACATTCTGTTTCCTGTGATAAGACAGGAGGCCCACTCTGCGATACTCTAGGACTTTAGTAAACACCTTCATCATCAGCGTGCGTGCGTGCGTGTGTGTGTGTGTGTGTCTGTGTGTGTGTGTGTGAGAGCGCGTGTGTGGGTGAATGTGAGGCAGTCCTGTACAGCGCTTTGACTGGCCCGAAGGTTAGAAAATCGCTATATAAATGCAGTCCATTTACCAATTTCAACCAGTGTACCAAATGTACCATAATCCAAAAATGTCAATCTGCGTGACAGGACCCTCTATGGCAGGGCTATTCAACGCCGGTCCTGGAGGGCTGCACCCTGCATGTTGTAGATCTCTACCTGCTCCAACACACCTGAATCAAATGAACGGGTCGTTATCAGGCTTCGAACATCCTTGAATCAGGCGTGTTGGAGCAGGGAGAGATCTAAAACCTACAGGGTGCGGCCCTCCAGGACCGGAGTTGAATAGCCCTGCTGTATAGGGTCACAACATGCGTTTAATTAAGGGAGGAAATTAAATCATAATGGCTGCAATTACAGGACATCTTTTCTTATTCTGACTATATTTAATAAATGCGCATGCATTTGTCAATGCGTAGTTGATGCTGTGTATGAGAAGTCATGCCCCAAAATGAGATAATTCCTTCTGGGATCAAGGGTCAGATGGTTTCAGTAGGTGGTATAGACTGTAAAGTGAGTTTCTATCCACGCATAACCTGACATGCCAGAGGAATTGTTGTCACAAGTCCATCTGGGGAACCGCACATTGAAACTGAATGGCCGTACCTTCCAAAAAAATATTTGTCAGTTGATTGGATGAACCATCTGGTCGTTTTCGCTGTTGGCACCATGGTCGGCACACCTAAACCACGCCCGTCATCAACACAACGCTGATTGGAAAACCAGACCTGTATAGCTATCAACACAACGCTGATTGGAAAGTTCAGTTGCTACTCAGACACATTCACAATGATTCCGAGGCTTTCCATACTGATTCTCACGGCGAAGTTAAACTGAAGCTAGCTGTCTCGCGGGGCAAATTCACGCATGCGCTACACCGTAGAATAGGTGCAGGTGAGTAAGGTTGTGGCCTGTCCCTGTTGGCCTGTGAGTCTTGCGCCCACAGCATCCAGTTCTTTTATTTTCCCGTTTTGGCATCGTGTCTGTCTGCCACGTCTGTGACGAATGGCAGGACAAACGCCAGGGAGGGGGCGGACGCACAGTAGCGTCGGCCTGACAAACACCGGCGGTATTAATCGTTAACAAGCGTATTGGAAGAAGAGACACAACGGAGGAGAGCCAGCGGGAGGGGAGGGGGGGTTTAGTGGGTGCACGGAAATGTATGAATGGAAATCGGGGGGGGGTGGAGTGTTCCAGGGAGGTCTGTGGCTGTTTTGTAGCTGACAGGTACCGCTGCGTTTTAAGCTTGTCACACAAAGCCCAGCAGAAGTACACTCTGTGTAAACGCTCCTGGAGATTTGTTAAACACACAGAGTGCCAGCGTGCCCGCTCTGCAGCCGAGAAGTCACAGTGGCACACAGGCACGCACACACACACACACACACACACACAAGCGCGCACGCAAACACACACAGGCATGTATACACACGCATACAAGCACGCCCGCCCGTACACACACACCGCACAGGTTCTTTGTATTTATATTCCCGTGTGTATTTAGATTACGCAGATTCTTTTTGTGTTGAGCAAGTTAAACACGCGGGCCATTACTCACGTTGCCAGCGGCGATGCGCCTGGCTGCCCCGGGTGATTGGCCGGGAACCCCGGAGCGGGCCTCTGAGGCGCTGTGACATCACGGGCGTTAGACGGGTCGTCGTCGTGGGACGGCCACCGCCGGTCGCCACAGTTACCAACAAAAACAATTACCGCGCTCCACAGAAATAAAAAAGCAATCGCGCGGTGCGGTGATCGAGGAGACTGTAGTGGAGAGTTGACAACTCACTGCCAGACTGGAGTGGACGGAGAGGTTTCAATGGACGGGCACTTCCCCGACTTTGAGGGTGGGGGGGCAGGAGGATTTTTCACCCTTCACGTAGACCAGAAGCGACAATGTCCCATGCAGATCAATGAGGGGAGGTCTGTGGGGGGGAGGCGCCCATAAAGGTTTAGTCACCTAATGCATGCTATTTGTAAGCTAAGACACATTTAGTCAAATTCACCAAATATCTCCTCGCATTTTGCTATCTTACCGTTCTGGGTGTGTTGGAAAAAAATAATATACCTCTACACAACCCTGGGTCCATAAATAGGAACATAGTGGCGAAAACCTACGCTCTGCTTCAGAATGCGTTTTGACGTGTGGAGCAGCGCCGCGGAGGACTGTGGACGCACGGAGGGATATTGTTAGCAAGCTTTCTCGAGAATGACTAACCCTGCCTTTAAGAGGTCTGACCCGTTCAACTTTTGCTTCCTCTGAAATGCATTACAGCAGGGGTCTTCAACGTTTTTCAGGCCAAGGACTCCTTGGCTGATAGAAACATGGCACAGGGACCCCCTAATACACATGGTAATATTTGGTATAAAACATTTAGTTGCCGGGCCAACAATAATGTGTAGGGTGACCTATTGTGCCATGTATAAAAGCCACTAACTAAGCCGTTAAAATAGTTGACAGATTTATATATTTGTGGCATAGGTTTTATTTATGTTAATGTGTATTTTGGGATCAAATAATTTGGAGGAACCCCATGCAGTACCTCTGAGGACCCCCTAAGACCTCTGCATTACAGTGCTCCATTTTGTTTTTTGTTATTCGAGTATCTTAGCTGCTACTGTAGCATTGGCCAATCTTATAGTAACCTGAGCATGACCTTTCTTAACCTTTAACCTCTTATGTTTTCCTACATGTATCATATTATAACATTTGTCATCTATTCTATTTGCAGTGTAATGCTATGGTCTTTCGTGTCATGGTAAATTATTAAATGACAATATAAATACAGTTACAGCTTGTGATGGCATATTTAAATATTTACAATAAAGTTACTGAGCAGAAAAAATAATCTGGTATTTCTACACAGACCTGACTCCGTATACAGTATAGCAGCAAAACAACGTGGTGCAGACCACACACAGCAACATCATCATAGCCTTGGCAATGCGTTTTTTCAACGTGGGGGGGAGCTTCTGAGGGAGCACCCTATGGCATTGAAGGGAGAGCTGTTTTTGTTTTGCTCGAGTTCAAATATCAACAAGCATCCTCCAGAATGACTGACTACTCGTTTAAGTCATTAAATAATGATGCATCATTCATTATTTGGCCTGGGAGTCTTCAAGGCGCAGGAGAACAACTCCTGAATGGAACAGCCAGCTTGTTTTATTGCAGACGAGAAGCAGCAGGTCAGTGTCCGAGGGCTTCACCTTGAACACAAGCACTGCTTGGCCACGGGTGAGCTACGCTTCCACGTAGCAAAAGCATGTAATCCCATCCGGCAAAGCGGTCTTCGGGGAGGCTCTTGTTGTTCCTGCGGTCTGGACCTCGTAGTCAGGACCACATCAACGGGGTCACGGACACGTCGCGGCTTTTCCTCCTTGATTTGCGGCGAGGAAAAATGAAACAGGCGCGGAATGTGATGCATTTTAATCAGCATCCTATCCTGCCCAGACCCCCACCCCTCCCCCATCCCAATCCCTTCCCCGGCAATGTCCGTGATCACAATAAAAAAAGTTTAATTGAGCACGTACAGTATCTGCGTGATAAACTGTGCACGTGGGCCGTGCACGTGAGCTGGGAAGCCGACTCCAGCACCAGAACATGTCAAACAGAGTGGTTCAGCTCCACTGCTCTTGCTGGCCTGCCTGTGTGTGTGTGCGTGTGTGTGTGCATGTGTGTGTGTGCGTGTGTGTGTGTGTGCGTGTGTGTGTGTGTGTGTGTGTGTGTACACGTGTGTGCGTGTGTGTGTGTGTGTGTCTTTGTCTGTGTGTGTGTGTGTAGGTGTAACTGTGTGCTTGTGCATGTCTTTGTGTGTGTGTCTTTACGTGTGGGTCTGTCTGTAATGTTTTTGTGGTTGTGTGTTTTTCCTTGTGTGTGGGTGTCAAAGAGCTGGGTCTGGTTGACATGGCTGAGCAGAACACCAGTGACACTTCCTGATGGATTTAGGGGATCACTTCTTACTGTTTGACCTCTTGGGTCTCCTCCTCCTGTTTTAGCTATGGGCACCTTCTGCTTTTATTCATGGGGGGGCGGTCACTAGCTTGGACCACTTTGACATCAGTGTTCTAGTTCCCCAAGCTGACCATGTGCCACCGGCTTTGAGGTATTTTGGTGAGTTCCGAGGGTTGGATGGGATTGGAAGATGATGGATTCATAGACGGGCTGTTCTTCATAACACCGCAGACACATCTGGTGAAAAGTATTAGGGGATTCTCTTCGCTGGAATATCTTAATCTTTCTTGGCATCTGTGACCAGACGAACGCTTACTGTGCACTACTCCAGCTATTTGGTGTTGTGCGTACGCACAAGTGGCTCTGGGACACTCTCCCACTGTTTTCACTAGGAAAAGTGTTGATGAAACACCCATGGCTCAATTCCCCGCGTGATAGATGTGGAGGGAGCCGGTCGGGCCAAACAGTTTTGAAGGAGAGACGCTCGAAGCCCAGCTGCATTTGCAACATGGCGTGCTGTAGTAGGCACGTTCGTACCCCTGCCTTGTGTCATGCCGCAGCCCGGAGTTCACTTGTCTGTAGCCCGCAGTTCACGTGTTAGTAGAGTTATTGTAGCGGCGTTACATTTTTTTTAATATTACAATGATATCATTTGTTTATTCCAATATTTTAGAGCAAGCGGTAAACGGTAAACAAGCACGGTAAAGAGGGTGTAGGATTTAAAGGTACAGTCGTCTATTGCAAGCTAAATGTAAGCTAATTCTCTAGTTCTCTGCACGTGTTGATAAAATTATCCGATACTTCTACACAGCCCTGGCTCCGCAAATGGGAACATAAGCAAAGTGGCGAACACCGCTCGTATCAACAAAGCCGTAGCACTATGCTTTATGTGAGGCGCCGCTGCGGAGGACCGCAGAGCGATACTTTTGATTTGAGCTTGAAGTTAGCAAGAATGACCCTGCCTTTAACTATTAAATATCCGCAATAAAGACGTTTCTACACAGCACTGGCTCTGTGACTGGGGACACGAAAAACTATGTGGTGCACACCGCACCACATAATACTATCCCACCATTGGCACCAATAAATGTCCAATTTGAGGGGTGGAGCATCTGAGGAGGAACCTTATGGCACTAAAGGGAGAGATGTTTTTGATTGATTTCAATTATCAGCAAACCTCATCCAGCATCTTTAAGGTGTGTCCCATATTGGGAATTGAACCAATTTGGCAGCCGGCTTATGAAACACAAATAAGCTGCTGTTAAGTTGTCGTTAGAGTACAGTGCATTCAAAATGTTCTTTGCTGTCCAGTTGTGTTTACTGGTGACTTTACACTTTTATCATCAGTGTTTTCGGTATAACCACAATGTGCCACATGTCATAGGACATCCCTCTCACTGAGCTCTCACATGTGACCTTTGAACCTTCCCTGTTGCTCTATCTGCCATGAGTAACAGCAGCTCTGTGTTTGCATCAGCTGTCGCCCGCTGCTTTTAAGAGCCTCTAGACTAAACTATAATGGTCATAAAAAAGGTAAAAGTACGAGAAAAAAAAAGTGCTTTGATATCATTTAAACTGAATAATTCCAAATCAGCACTCGCTGATACGAGATTTAACATGGACTGAACATGTCCAAATACAATTGAATCTGTTTTCTTATCTGAGGGTGAATACTGTACCTTGATAGCCTGTTTTGTTACATTCAGGCGTTGCACTTGGCTTATGTTGTTTACATTCCTGAGCGCTTCTGGCCTGCTGGTGTTATACTTCCTAGGTAGCCGTGGTGTACGTATCTCTGTCTGTTGCACATTAGAAGAAACGGAGCCAACGCTATTCGCAGAGCTTTTTTTCCAGTTGTCACCTGGTTGAACTTTAGCGCACGCGAAGCGCTTACAAAACTGTCATCTTTTCTAAATCCCGTAAATGGAAGGGGAGGCGGGGGAGCGGGGATGGAGTGAAAAAAGGCCGCTGAGATTTTTCTGGATACTTCTTCAAAAGCCCTGCTCGGTGTTTACAGGTTAGATGAGGGTTGGGCTCAGTGCTATGGAGCCTGCAGTCTTTTACAACGTTGTCTTGTTCTGTCACTTGACAGTTGACTGCCATAGACCCCCCCCCCACACACACACACCCCTCCCTCCACCCCCCACCCCCCCCTGCTTAGCAAACACTCTTGTTATATTTTCCATTTGAAAAATCCCAGGGGTCACCAATGCGTCTGAATGTGCGCTCTGAAGCCAGATGGGGGTTTTCCTATAAACAAGTGTACAGGCAGTTATTTATGTAGGCTATGGCACCTGACGCCATAACACCCGTGACACTCTGTTTAGTGACCAAAAGTTTGCCATAAGTCACTTTGGAGAATTAAGTAAATATTTTCCTTATGGCCATGCCATTGTTTATTATAGAATGGTGAAAGTTCTAAATCTTGCCAAATCCTCTGTTAAAAAAAATAATTTAATAACAGCTTGTCTAAAGCGAAGCGCCGTGTACATAAAGCCGGTACCTTTTCATTATTCCGAAGTCTATTTACTTTCAAACAAATCCAGAAACACCATCTTTTTCAGCGGCGGTGTATGAAAAGGCTCAGTTTGGAATACAACGTGACACAAACTGTTCACTCACTAACCTGGCATATTCATGTCATATTCAAATGTCTCTACATTCTGCGGAGATAAAGGCTTAAGGCTGCCTTGTTATGGGGTAAGTTATGTTTGCTTACAGTAACGTACTAGTCATACAGACTCATATACTAGTCACATAAGTGGGATATGAATTGTGTCTCGTTTTTTTTTACTCTGAGTAACTCAGCCTTGAAGATAAAAGCCTTCGTAACGGTTTCAGTGTTTCAAACATTTAGGTTTAGCTAAGCTCTTGTTGAAACAAACGCTTTTAGCAAATTAATGTTATCAAGTCATACTATGTGGAAAACAACCAATTCGGCTTCTGCTAGCAAAATGTGCTAAACAAATGTTTGATACGCATTGCTGGAGGACCATACCAAGGACCAAGATAATTATCATAATAATAACAATATAATCCTAATGAGCTCAGCAGGAGGATACCCTTTATTGATTGCGGCATAAATTCACAATCAGCAGTGGAAGTCCTGGACTAACCCCAACATAAATATTACAGGCCTTAAAAACCTCCCATAAATCTGGCAGGGACTAACTCAGCTGGTGGTCGACACAGTGGACACCCCAGGGTGAATAAACCAGGAAAAGAGACCAAACACAAGATAATATTCCAGATGAAAACCTTGGGATAAATAATATTCAGTAGTTTAAAGAAGCTTATGTCTGATGGAGAAGGTTTGTTAAATCTATCTGTGCAAACAATAAATATACATTTATACTGTAGGTTCTAGTTGGTTATGTAGAGCAACTAAAAAAACACTGCTCTATTGGTAGCTACATCTCTAAAATTATTAAGTGGCTGACACGCCCACTTAAAGGTAAAGTCAGCTATTGCAAGCTAAATGTAAGCTAATACACTTTTTGTCAAATTCAACAAATATCTCCTCGCATTTCGCTAGTTTACGGTTCTCTGTGCGTGTTGAAAAAATAATCCGATACACAGCCCTGGCTCTGTAAATAGGAACATAAACAAAGTGGCGAACAAAGCTTGTATCAACAAAGCCGTAGCACTACGCTTTGCTTCACAATGCATTTCGACGTGTGAGATGGCACCGTACTTTAGCGCATATATTCCATCCATCCATCTTCATCCGCTTATCCGTAGTCTGGTTGTGGGGGCAGCAGCTCCACCAGGAGACCCAAAACTTCCCTTTCCCGAGCCACATTATCCAGCTCTGACGGGGATCCCGAGGTGTTCCCAGCCCAATGTTGAGATATAATCTCTCCACCTAGTCCTGGGTCTTCCCCGAGGTCTCTTCCCAGCTGGACGTGCCTGGAACACCTTCCAAGGGAGGCGCCCAGGGGGCATCCTTACCACATGCCCGTACCACCTCAACTAACACGAAGGAGCAGCGGCTCTACTCCGAGTTCCTCATGGATGGCCGAGCTCGAAGCCCGCCACCCTCCTGAGAAAACCCATCTCGGACACTTGTACCCGTGATCTGATCCTTTCGATCATGACCCGCCCTTCATGACCATAGGTAAGGTTTAGTGAGTTTTAGTGGTGCTAATCCTCATCCCAGCCGCTTCACACTTGGCCAGGAACCGATCCAGTGAGTGCTGGAGGTCACGGACAGATGACTCCATATATTATATATTATATTGACAAACAAACGTAACAACAAACGGAAATGTGTTTAGAAAAAAAGCAATTAGTTAACATGAAAAAAGCAAGTACATTTAAAAAATGTTGGCCCACCACCTACTAAGGAACAAACAGTCCCTGCCTTTAAGGGACCGGAACCGTTCTATGTTGGCTCCAATAGAGATACATTACATTGCTCTTTATTCCAATATCTTTGACTGTATATAATGCTGTGAATTAGCGTAACTTTAAGAATGAATCATTATATGATACGAAAAATTGCATTTAGAAAAGTAATGTGTGCAGAATTACATGTATTTTGGTTAAACGTATGCCGTATGTTGCCGATAAATAGACCAGTGGAGACCAAGATTAAAATCCTAATATGTAGCAGATGATGGGAGAAGTCATTAACAACTTTGCTGTTCTTCTTCTGCTTTATAAGACGAGTGCCTGTGTGTCTTTCCTCTCACTCCATAATCGGTCAGTCGTTATGGAATGGGACCGATAAGACACGAGCACTTAAGAAGAAGAAGAAGCACTGAAGAAAACGATAAAGGGACAAAGGTTAAGTGGTAGGCCTACCTGCTATCGCCCCATCTTCGGGGAGTTCCCAGTGCCTCTTGTTTTGTCTCTTATTGTGTTGACTTAGAGACACTGGACTAGATAGCATCAGGCTGTAACCTGGTGCGTTTGACCTACAGTATAGGCCACCACACACATACTCCCAGCTAACGGACATTCTGGCATCAGCAATCGTCCCTTAACGCAGTGTGCACGCCATAAATTTAAAACACGGCATGTTTACTGCTAACGGCTAACGACGAACATCGCACAAGCTGCCTGTTTTCATCCCCCGATCTGCTTGGCATCAGTGGCAGTATTTCTGCGTCCACCGCCACCTACAGTATCCACAGCCATCTCGACCCCTGGGTGGAGGGCTGTCACTGTGGTATAAATCGCCAGTGTGTGTTCTCTCTATCTCTGGGTGGGCTTTCAAGCCAGGCCCATCAGTTAAGGTTTCATTAGAGAGGCTCCTCCCGAAACCAACCCAAGAGGAGGAGGCACGCTATCCGTTTTAACAGACTCTGATTTACCGTAAATGTTGTCTTGTTTCGGTGGTAAATGCACTAGTTTGTTATTGTTTCCCCTAGCCGATGTTTATGGCCCCTGCACAATCCTTTTTTGTTCTCTGGACGTACGCTACATGTAGCCTAATCTGTGTGTCAAGATAGTCCTCTGGCCAGATGGGCTGTGTTTGATATCATTTATTCAGATGAAACTTGTTTAGTTAAATCCCAGAAAAGTGGCATGTCAGTCCACTCTTTCCTTTAATCTAAAGAGAGACAGGACTGGACAATCAGGGAAGAGAGAGAGAGAAATTAGACAGATTCTGCTCCAGAATCTTGCATTTGCGTGGTGTGTGTCTTTCCTAATCTAGCCAGGAAACCCATTTGGATGTCCATGGCCTCAGCCTTTGAGATCCAGAACATACCCGAGGTTATAGCTTCATGACAACATACTGCTAGGCTCTACAGTATTTCTAAGATATTGTCCAGGCCGTCATTGTAAATAAGGATTTGTTCTTAACTGACCTGCCTGATAAAATAAAGGTACTGTAAAATAAAAAATAGTTTGTTTTGCTAGGGGAAGTATCTCCGTGCTATTTACTGTTTTTCAGAACACAACAGGTGTGCGCAGCTTTGGTAGTATAACGAAAAGACAGTTATGGATTAGCATTGTAAAAACATAGGCTACTGCATCCTCTCACACTTGTATTATGTAATAATACATCATATATAATGCACACATAAGATGAACATATTTCACTTCTTTGCAAAATGTAAACTAACAATTACAAAAAACAACACTTTATTAACAGTGACTTGTTAAATGTTCTGTTGACAGACGCGTGTTGTAACTTTTAGGTGTGCTTTTGTTACAGTTTATTTGGCTTAAAATAATCGTATTTTCGTAAAGATCCATCCATTTCACAAAGTGGGCCTTGACCTTTTGATTGAGGGTTCCAAAACCGCGACTATTTTTGTAAAGTCACATACAAGGGGAAATATTGTCTTGTAAGCATATGAATGGCTCTCCAAACAGAGCTTATTAAAGAAAACAGAGATGTATGTTTGTGGTGCCCTATGGCGTGGGCCTCGGGAGAGAGATGATGTACTGTACGAAGCCCAGACAGGCCGCAGAAAAGACTTGGCCCGTCTGAGATATGAGCAAGTGAGCCATTATTCACATGGACACCTTGTGTGGGGGCTCTGGGCTACTGAATCCACAGAGCGCGGCGTGTTTAATATTTGTTCAGGAGGTAGGAAAGTCTGCTCTTTGTAAATTCTGTAAATTGATAAGTTGGCCAGAGTCGTGGACGAGCCCGGCCCGCAACACTGAAAGTGTGCTTAGAGCTCTGTAAACAAACAGACGCACGCTCCACCGTCTGCCTCGGCCCGCGACGGATCGCCAAAGAGAAACAATGGGGTGCGGAGGCCTCTTGTTGTATCCCACAAACACTAACATGGCGGCGCTCCAGCTCCCTGGAACTCAGAGGCCTTTTGGAAAAGGCAAACACTCCAAATGCGTGCGCTCTCGCTGGGGATTCCATCTCGCCTTGATAATGCACGGCGGCGTTCAAACTGTAACGTGGTGCTGATGCGCAGTGTCTGTCACAGCTCCGCTAACTGGCGCTCATACTGCCACCACCACCTCCTTTTTCTTTTTTCTTCTCACTCCATCGCCTTGATCTTTAGGAAATGATCGGTCCAAACTGAACCTGCACGTCTCTCTCTCTCCCCCCAGGAGGGCAGTCGAGGTGACTATGTTGTCTATGGGGAGGGCATTGTAGGCCATGAATGCAGTGAAGTTCGATGAAGTCCCTGCTCGCAGTCCACAAAACAGGCATCGTCCGGGACACCTATCTGCTCCAGAACATCATGAGGCCCAAAGAGGGTGGAACCCTCCATCGCACAGCCAGTGATCAGATTCCATCTATGTTGAATACTAAAGGTGAGATTTGATGTAATTCCTTAATTCTGTTCATTGCTAATGAAGACCTGCAGCTGACCAGGTTTATATTAATTGACTGTTAGAATCATCACCTACACAAAAGATTGTCTTTCCAATTTGCAGCTTGCATTCTAATTAGTAAAAGATTTGGAGCAGAAAAAGATTTATGGGTCTGTCTTAATCAATAAAACAGCAGACTGAAACAAAGAAAAGGACACTCTTGTAAGCTTTCTCAAGAAAACCAACAATCACAGAAAAAGCCATTCAAAACCTTGTTTACCTGCCAACATACACAACAGGTAAATAGGTAAGTATGCAAACACCAAACGCTGCCAAGTTAAGTCCCGGGGTCTAGATAAAACAGGATTGTTTGAACGCTTTATTGAAGACATCTGATGGTTAATCCATGCTGAAATATCTCTGCGCTCCTGCCTTTCAACTTCATGACCCAAGTTAAAACTGGCCCTAAATGCCACTCGCCTCACAAGGCTGAAGGTGAAAGTATTTGAGGAATCTCGTGAGATGGATCTGTATTTTTAGACTGATGTATCCCCCCGGAGTCTCTCAACAGTGAGAGAAATACATTTCCCTTCACTCCTCCAACTTTTCCATGATGTCATGTGCGGCAGTGAGGCGAGAGTATTTGAAAAGGCGGATGAACATGAAACTGGAATCTCCTCCGATTTGGCTGTTCATTTTATCGCCATCTCTTCTCGAATCAAAAGAAAACAGCACAACACCCAGAAAGCTTCGACTGCATCAGCTCAGATGGCTGCCAAAGCCCTGATGACAGAACCCATGCAGAAATAGTGGTGGCAAAGTTGTTTTTGTCGTGTGGGTGAGACCTATGAATTAAGGACAGGAAGGCATATTTGCAAGAGCTGTTTGGAAGACATACATGATGAGAATGCATGTCTAACATGTGCCTTAGATCTGAGAGGAGAGATGGTATGGAAACAATCCTATTTCAGTAGCCATTGCGCTGTGCTAACGCATTGTGTAACTGTACAAGAATTTGTGTAGTCTCCGGTTTTCCTCAGGAATGCATTCTAAGCGACACCTTGGAATACGCCGTCCAGTCTTTTGACATACAGCTTCCAATAACTTACTCATCATTCACAATATCTGTTCAAGGTTTAGAGAGTCCACATGATGGCATCATTAACACATATTTGCTGTCCTGCATGCAGACAACCTTTCTGTCACCAGTGAGCCTTCAAAATCATTATTAAATACACGGTAGGACTCTCACACTAAAGCAACTGAGAGGGAAGAAGGGCCTATTGGAATGATCTCCTCTACATAGTCCAGCATTATTGTAAGGTTGATTCATTGATCAATGAATCTCATGAGCTAAACTCGTTCATCTTAACTGTAACAGTCCAAAGTCAATTTTCTTTTTCTTTCTTATACTTTTTTTTTTTCTTACTAAAATATTTTACGAACAGGGCCCAGAAACCATGCAATCAAACTCCGCTGGCCTCGCATCAAAGCTGTTGATTGGGTAGCGTTCCGGTTACCGATTCGCAAGGTGAACGGTTGTGTGTGTGTGTGTGTGTGTGTGTGTGTGTGTGTGTTTTTTTTTTTTATTCTTAACAGGGCTTCATGCACAAATATGTCCCAGATTCACCCTATACAAAACTGGGCAGTGCTGTTTTCATTTAGCAAAACAATGAGTGAAGGAGAAGTCTGAACAATGGGTGGAGGAGAAAGAAATATACCGTTTGGCATTGCCGGGCTCCTCGACACCTGCAGTAAAAAAATACAAAAAAAGAAGAAAGCCTCCACTTCTTCATGTCTGGGTTTTGCGTAGCACCGTGGATTCCAAGCTGATTTGGTGGTGGATGTGGTCAAGAGGATATTTACATGTGGAGGAGATTAGCTAGTGGCGCTGATAGACACTTCATCATCAGGCCTGAAACGCTCTGTAATGACTTGAGGTGCGTTCAGAATTGGCGAACGTTCGTGACAAACATGTTTTGCTTTCAGCTTGAATTTTGCACAACTTGTGTAAACAAATCTAAAATATTAGATTTAAACTGTCACCCTTCGTCCAGCTTCAACGTGTCACGTGTGTTCGGCGAGAACTACCCCCTCAAACGGTTTGCTTTTGTTCGCGGCGAACACAATTCAAACGCAAAACTGTTTTTAACATGTTTGCAAATGTTCGCTATGTTCGCATATTCTGAATGCACCTCTGGCAACATGCAGCCCATGCGGTAGGTGAACAGTGTTCTGTGCATGTTAATGAGGGGAAGTCCGTTTAGCCTTCTGATAGACAATCACGCATTGCACAGTGCCTTCAACTCAATGCCTGTGTAGTGCATGTCTTGGAACTTTTTGTTGGAAGGTACGCAAGTAAACTATTTGAAATGGATGCAATGAACAGATATTATTTCAGACACGATAACAGTGGCCTGTTACTGGTAAATAGTGTATCATCCTATTAAAACTGCCAAACGCTAGCTATATCTTGGCAATTATCAGCATTAAAGTGCCACACTATAACTATAAGATCTCTGTTTTCTCATTAGTCAACAGGTGGAATGTGCCGATATATTTTTCCTGCTGTTGTTTTAAGCTCCTAATTCATACGTGAAATTGCTCACATGTTCATTCATCATCCGACCAGGAGCATTTCCAAGCGCAAATATTGCCTCAGTCAGCCAGTAAACAGATGAATTATTTATCAGAGTCCACGATGTGATGAAAAATCACACAAAAGGGATACATGAAATGAATACCTTGGGTTCAAGAGACGCTTAAAAAATAAACCCTATAGTACTCCAACTTGACAGCCCTGTGATTGTTTGTAGTGCCGACGTCGTTCTCTAATTGGATTCATATTTAGTTGTACTACAGTAAAAACATATTGAATATGTGGGATACCAGGGGTCTGTGAGCTCAGACACATAAATATAGCTTTGTTACTTTTCTGAAGGAGAAAAAAGGAAAACCGTAGCGTGCCAACTGCCCTGTCGACTTTACACTGATAACTGATTTCTGTGGTTGTAAGCGTTTTGAAAATCTCCCGTGGGGCTCCGGCCAAGTACTGTTCACCTACCTGGAATGTACAGTTAAAGCTGGTGTGTGCGGCTAACATAAATACAGGGCACGGCTGTGGGGAGAGACTTACAGGTGGAGTCAGCGACGCTGGAGAAAACTTGTTGATATCTGAACTCTTTAATGTCAGACCGTCTCGTACAGTGAGTCGCTATAGGTTGTTGTGTCAGCTGCTTGTTCAACAGCCGTGTGTGTGTGTGTGTGTGTGTTCGGCTCCTGCCCTCGATCACAGACAACTCATTAAGAACATGAGGTCAGGCGTTCGCCCGCTCCTTCTGTGATCCTCCTGTGAGAAATCCAGCTGCTCCGTTGCCACGGACAGCGTTCCACGTCACTTGCCCCGCATTTAGTTCAGCTATGGAAATGACATCGTGCTTGTTAAAAACTCGCTGTCTCGCTTGACGGATTGGGGGGGGGGGGGGGTTGGGGGGAGAGTGTGTGGTGGCAGGACGTTTTGTTTAACCGCAAACGGGCTGCTATTATTAGGATTGTGTACTTCATTTGTTTTTGATTTCTGGCCTGTCGAGACATGAAGTGTGGCCAGGAAGCTTTTGAAGTCCCCCGCTATTGTCACTTTTGGAGCGGTGTGAATTTAGTGAACCGTTGGTTTGGGTTGCGTTTGGGGAAGTTGGTATAATTCACATTCATTAAAGGCTTGTTTGAAAGTTTCCATTCAGTGCTTTTACTGTCCATTTGTGTCCTCAATGAGTCAAGTAATTGAAGACAAAGAATCATTAATCATGACAGCTAAACTTGTGTGTATTAAAGTTGCTTTTAAAGTTCTGTTGCAATGGTTCGGAGAGTGAGTGTTATTTTATACTTTGTGAAGTCTCAGAGGAATTGATAATCAGTGTAATACTCCATGATTTAGTCGACCTACATTAAAAACAACATTGACGTTGATATAATCTATGACTCTCTGTAATTATTCATTCATCAGTTAGTCTGAGAGATAAGAAGAGCGTATAAGATTAGTTATCTTTCCAAAACTCCGGAAAAGATGAGGTCATTGCATCCACTGGGCTATTTTTGGAGCCCGTTAACGGTGGCACATTTAAACAAAACGTTAAGAAATTCAATTAAGGAACCACTCGGCCGCAATGACCTGAAAATAACCCAGAGTATTTCTAAAACAATGGTTCTCCTCATAGCCGTATGAGGCAGGGAGGGTTTAAACTGCACAATCTCGAGGCTGAGGAGATTATCGGTGGCACTCTTTATCCAGGTGTTGTCTTGTGGACACAAGCTTTGGTTTGTGAATTTTACCAAGAGAGAGAAATCCTTCAGTAGAAATAAAAACAGTTACACAATATACAGCACCAATCCGGCGAGCAGCTTGAGAGAGAGAGAGAGAGAGAGAGAGAGAGAGAGAGAGAGAGAGAGAGAGAGAGAGAGAGAGAGAGAGAGAGA
>JAODUE010026951.1:0-22364 GCA_027564755.1 Amblyopsis hoosieri
AACGTTATAGTATACAGTATAACGGTATACTGTATTACAGTAACGCGTTCTGAGTAACTTGTTACTGCCAACCACTGATCAAAACACAACACCGAACAATGTATAGAGGACGCACTTGTTCTCATTCATGAATCATGGATTAAATCCCCATCACTACGATGTAAGGTTTGCAGGGAATATGGCAACGAGTCTATTGCCTTGTCTTCCCATCTATTTTCATTGTAAATGTGAAATAATATCAACCTTAATTTAAAAACAGCAATGTGTAGGTTAAGTGTATTTCTGCTGTGAAATTACAAAGCATACAGCTCTACGCTTACACATGTCCACACGTGGAAAGATGCTATTCGCTTTGCTGGGTGGTTTAGGCATGTCACAGCAGTTACCTTGGCTTTCACATGTGTCACCAAGGAATGACAACATTCCAATGGCCAGTTTATTTGGGATGCAGTGTCGGGCCCACTGCCTCTATGTGTGCACAGTTTGCTGGCAGTAAGCTTGCTTCCAACAAAACACGTACCGCGTACAACATTCAAATGTGACAATATGCTAAATGTACACATATAGGGTAGCCTTGTCTCTGGGAGCAGAGACCACAGTATCATTGCTATTAAATAGCATAGTGATTCATCTAAATATGTCCTGCTCCTCCCCTAAGGTATTTTGTCTTGGCTGGCTATTCCACTAGCCCCTACAGGATGAGGGTTTAGTAATAATGGATGAACAGCTCCTAGCTGAAATCTCTAAAACATGGCTCATATGCCATGTTACGTTTATTTATATAGCCCTTAATCACATTAGTCTCAAAAGACATACAGATCATATCTCTTCTGTCTGTTCTGATCTATTCTTCCTGGCTTTTTAGTATTTGCTTGTTTATTGGTTCTTTCTTCTATAGGGTCATTGTTGGGAATTGGTTTTAAATGCTATTAGGTTGGGAAGAGATAGAGGTAATGAGATTAAATGAACGAGACAGCCTACACAAAAATAGAATCGTGTAGGTATAGCGATTTATTATATGTGTAATCAGGGAACCAACTAAATTTCCCACTGTCAGTTAATCATGAACCAATCACATCTCAGTGCACATAAATTAAATTTCACCAGCGTATTAAATGTAATAGCCCATACATCTGTTGTATTGTTTGGAACTATATTACAGTGGACTTTTCGCCAGAAGTGAGTTAGCCACTCCCATGGGCGGGTCTGTCAGACAGCTGACAACACATGGCTCTGAGCTGACCATAACATCAGAGATGACTTTGATAACATCCATCCAACATTGTGTCGTTAACAAAAACTGGAGAAATCTGGAAACAGCAGGATTTAGCTACCTGATGTTTTCAGTTTCTCATGTAAATCTAGTAGCCTACCATTACATTTTAAAATAAATAAAACCGTTTACTGCAGCCTACTGCTGGGTCATAAAGGTACATCCCCACGGCGAACGCCTATCTAGAAAAATAGGCTTACTAGTGAGGACAGTTAATCCTACTGTTACGATAAAGACAATCATTGCTTTAATTTTAGATTGTTTCATTCACAATTAATGAGAAATATCGCCGCGAAGCCTATCATAATTAAGGTAAAGTGAAACGATTCAATCAGCAAACGCTTGGCTTGGGTGGCTGAGTGGAGAGTAGGCTATCATGTAGGCTATAGCTATTACATTACATTCTTCCAGTTACAATTAGGGGTGTAATAAAATATTAATACACCTGAGTATTGCAATATTACGGTTTGCGATACTATATCGATTCTCTAAACCATGGTATCTATAAAAAAAAAAAGTATTTGTAAAAGGGACCATGTACAAAATACATTAACCTCAAAATAAAAGAGAGGAAAGATGTTTGTTACCGGATTTTGCCTAAAGCTAATTTCCATCTGAAGTCCCTGATAAAGTTTACATAAGTTTTTCTGTTATTTTTTGCAGCGACGCAAAACATTAGCATTGCAGTTTTCCACAAATTAGAAATCGCAATATATCGCTTTGCTTACAGTATCGCAATATATCGAATTGTAGCCCCTGTATCGTGATGCATATCGTATCGCCAGAGTCTTGCCAATAGACAGCAACTATTTTACACATTCAAAACTTGTACAGTATAGTATTTATATTACATGATTTTGCTGATATCCAAATCCATAGCAACATCACATTCTGGTGAAAGGTCTATTGGAGAAGTGGTTTGACACATGAGAGCATCTATTGGATTTTAGTTAAGTATTAAGGAGAAGTTAAACATATTGCTCAAGGATGCCTACAGGAAGAATGGACAAGATTGAACCACAGCTTTTTGGTTTGGAGTCAACCACCTTCATCAGTCTATCTCATCTTGTCTGTGTACACAGGCCTATGCTTTTCAAAGCTTTTCATGGTGTTTTCAAAGTTAAAAAGCTATGCCCAAAGCTGACACATGCATCAGTAGCAACAACACCAACTTGGACAATTCCTACGAAAATAAAGGCCTTATTTTCTTTTTTCTTTTTTTTTCCAACTATTTCACAAGATTAAAACAATTGAAGCGCAACTTTGCCCACGGGTGTGCCCGAGGCTTTTTAAAAAGTGTTTTACCAAAATGACAATCATTCTTCTCACATCTCCACTTTGTTCCTTTACTGTCAAGTCATCTCCTATGTTGTCTGTCTGGGGTTACGAGTGAAATGTCCTGTTTGGCTGGCATTTAGAGTATTGTATTTTCCATTTATTATTCATTACTTCAGTGTATAGGCCATGTGACGGTGTGTTTTCTCAGTTCTCTCCAACCGTAGACACTTTGTTCTGTCTTTGAGTTGAATGCAGGTTGGTGTGTGTGGTAGGCCCACAATACCCTGCGATAATGAGGTCCATTTCTTACATTGGCACAGAGGGTATTCTCGTATCACTGCCCAACCATCACATTGTAGTTCCGATGCTTACAGTTGGAGCAGATCTTGTCACAGCAGCCTTCCTGGAAGAAGCTTAATGATGGCTGTGATGCAGCAGCTCATCTGTGACAGGTTGCAGGTGTTGCTAAAGCTTTTGTGCTGCAAATACACCTGGACCATAGGCCTGTGCTGTAGGCACGTCTTCCACTGCTCAAATGAGCAGTGGAAGAAGTGACTAATGCTAGGCACACCCGTCACTTAATTTGACCAGTCAAAGCTGGGATTTCCATCTCATTTGTTTAACTCTGTGCTCTTTTAGACCTGCTCTTTATTTAATTGACCTTCCAATCCTTTTTCTTAGCCTTGAGACAAAACAAAGCGTTTGACCACATGGCTAGGGGTAGCGGTGACTGAAAGAGATGGCCAGGGAAACCAGATAAAGGCGTACGATGAGATAAGTGGTCTTGAGACAGATTACAGGTGAGATAATCCCATTAACTGGCCCTAGGGAGAAGATAACGATTGAGTTGCATCAGTCGGGGGAAGAGAGAGATCAACTTCCTTATTTCTGTTTTGTGATGCTCGCAACTACATAGCAGCTGTTATTGGCAAAAGAAAAGTCTTTTGGAGCTGAGCTCCTCCACACTACCACTATTTGGGTTTTATCTTCTTAATCCTTTACATGAATTGCTCCCTTTATGCCGTGCAATAAAACACTTTTTATAGTTTTACGTGTAGATTAGCGATGGTTTGAAAAGGGTGGGGGGTGGTGGGTGGGGACTTATGTCACTGATGGCACACTGCTAGTAAAGTACTGTAGACAGAATGACAAATCACCTCAACCCTGCAGTTGGCATACGATCTCTCTCCTTTTGTGTCTCCCTGCACTCCACCCTGAACCAACCTGCTTGGCAGAGATGAGCATGTAAATGCTGTGTAATCACTTGTTCCAGCTCACTGAAACAAGTGATGGTTTTAATCAGTCTTTGTACCTAGCTTCCAGAATCCTGGCCCATGAGCAGGGCCACAGAGGAAATGGCACATGCCACACATAGGTGTGCGATCCGAGTCGCACTGGCTGTGGTGACATGACAACAAGCAGACATACACTACAGTACTTGTGAATACTGAGTCTGAATGTTGTTCCTGATCTATTCCATTTAGATTGTGTACATGGAAGTAAATGCTATTTAAAGTGTCCAGTTCCGTGTTAAGACATGACTGCCAGACCGTACTTGCTAATGTGAATCTTGGTAAGTGACTTGTTCAACATCTGTAAACGTTTGCTTGAAGTTCTTTATGCTGTTTTAATTTGAATGTGAATCACAGTAAAACAAGGGATATGATAATCGCTTCCACACGCAGCATTGCTACATTAGCGTTATGATTAGCTTCATGGATTGCTCTTTACAGTAATTCTAAAGCTTAGCCATTTCACCATCACAGTTAAGTATACACTTCATGTCGGACGCATGTCACGGGGGCCCATGGGTGGTGAGTGTCCGGGGGTGTGTGTTTGTTTGTCGGCCTAGTCGGCTGTTGTTTACCCAAACCAGCTGACTTTACAAGTGCAGCTGCAGTGTGTGTGCGCGTGTGTGTGTGTGACGGAAACAGCATGAGGCAGTGTGTACTGGGGGGAAAAAAGTGCTGTGCTGCAATGGTGAGTCACAAAGAGAAAAGAGAGGTTTTTATGTTTGGAAATGAAGATGACATCGGTTATCTCCTTACTGCCACCTGTGCACCTTAGCCCACATAGTATGTGCACAAACATACACATGCACATGCAAGCACACAGGCACTTAGTCACTTTTTCTCAATATATGCATCAAGAGATAAACATTGGCTGACACCCGCTGAATCACTGGCACTCACAAAGACGCTGTATGCAAATAAACAATATGCCACTTGCTCACAGACACTGACTCATTTTGTTAAAGTGGCACGACAAAGCAGATCCACAAATGGAACTTGTTTCTACTGCCACATTTAGCAGGGACAAGCTCCATCGTGCTATACCCATGTCACAGATGTGTCACAGATTCTTCCCGGAAAGCTCAAGTCTTTTCTCAAAGTGTTCAATAGTGAGACACATTAAACGATTTTAACATCTTTATGGGTTACATTACACCAAACATCTAAACACACAGTCAGGTCAAGTTACATTTGTTTGATCACATTAAAGGGATACACAGGTCCACATTTAACAACAAATTGATACCATATCCTTCCTCTACAAAAAGTAACACAGTAGGTACAAAAAGTAACAGTTGCACAGAGCCTATACAGTGTAGTAATACTATTGTGAAGGGAAAGATATGTATTTTAAGTGTATTTACGAACCAATATTCTCCTTCCATTTTCTATATATGTTTAGTTCACATATTGATTAGTTGTTTAGCGGACCGCGATCACAGTATAATAGCTAAAATAGTTATGTGGACAGATGCTCAAGCTAGAGTTCATTAGCCAGCAGTCTCATTGTTATGCACTATTGCAAGTTTTGTTATTCCTATTGCAGAATACATGAAGTGTGGAAGACTCAAGATCCATTGTCACATGGATTCATTTCACCCACGCACGAGCTGAATGCACGTCAATGTTCAGTAGCCACATTTGGCATCTTAATGAATGCCAATATCGATACCCTGTCATTTTGATGATTATTGTATATATCATCTACATCAATGATTCTCAAAGTGGGGGTCGGGACCACCCCTGTGGGGTCACGAGACACAGAGGAGGGGTCACAAGATAATTTTCAAAAGTATTAGATTTAGCATATTTTAGCCGTCATTGTTAGTAGTACAGTGTATACACTACATTATGTATTATGCTACTAGCCTATGTTTAAATACTATCAAATATTATCATGACTGTTATGTTTCTACTACTTCTGGGGATAGAGGGGGTCGCGAGTCTCTGGCACTAATTTTGGGGGTCGCGAGCTGAAAAGTTTGAGAACAAAGTATCTACATGACCATGTACGTACTGTATATGAGCTAAGAAAGCTTCTAGATATGCATCCTCTACACTGGTAGTGTGCCATGGTGCCATGGAGGTCCAGCTACTAAATTCCATCTGAACTAGCTATGTCTACTGATTACACCTTGCGCCGGTATTTCGAGGTGTTTGATCATTCATTCAGCCACAGCGGTGATTTGCTGACACAAACGCCTGTGTACACCGGGGCCTCCATGATGTGCCACTGAGTATCGCTGCCCCAGAGAACTCAGTGTAATCCTGCTGACACAGAGAAGATGATGTGGAAACAGGCAACTATTTGGCAAGCAAAGACGTTTCCTTTTGTTTATATTCAGTCAAAGCAAAAAAAGTAATTTTTATCCATCACGGTTGACACATGAGGCATTTTGGGTATTTCCAAAGACTTGGCACAGCTACCATCCTTCTCACAGTGCCAGATTCATAATATTTTGGGAATTAGGCAAATTATAATTAAAAGCTTGCCTTCTTGGCATGCCTTCTTGCCTTGACAGGCAGTATTAGAAATATATATGATCAGACAAACAACATGTTGGTGTTTATGGATGACGTACAATATACAGTATATCCTGTTTTATAATGTTTATGTTTTTGTGGGCAGCTATAGCAGATTAAGAGTGAACTGCCAGTATGATTTGGTTCAGTTCCCCCTTCACTAATTTTTATGCTATGATCGTGCACTTATCAGGATCCATAATTTGACTGCCCACTGGCTTATCAGAATGTGCAAGGTTAAGAGGTTTATGCAATTACTGACACACTACAGATATGTTTGAAACATGTTAACTTGGAAAAACTAGCCTTTTTTGTATTTCATTTAAATGCAAATTCAGTCTGTCAATCAAGAGGTCCCAATCATCTATATTTTTTATCTATATAGCCATTTATTCAGCATCGTTAGATGATTGAAACGTGTCTTTATATTGTAGGGAATATTGCATGTAATAGCCTTCATTTTTCAGAAGAAGAAAAACTTAAGAACAGTTTTGGCTATTTTGAGCCTGTAATCAAACCATGTATTCCACTATGGTAATTTAAAGAAGGCAATTTTTATTGCTTCTTTAATCAGCACAATAGTTTTCAAATGTGCTACAATAATTGCAAAATGGTTTACTGATGCTCAGACTACATCCACACAGACACTGCTAAATTTGAAAACGGGGGATTTTCTAATTCGTTTTTCCTTTTTTTTTCTCCCTTCCACACCAGCACGCTTAAAAGAAAATTCCACAAGGAAACGCAAAAATACGCTGTAAACTCTGTCAAGAGCATTGCAAGCCAGCAGCTGGCGATATAATCCTAAACTTAAAGATGTTTTGGCCAATCAGATGCCTGACTATTGGTTCTGAAATGTTGTCAGTGACCTCCATAGTGCATTCTTGAGAGCCTCTGCTCGTCATTATAGTTGGATAATAACTGTAAACATGTAAAAAGTCCCGTTAACAAGGTTAAAATGAACACATTTTTGCCTACGTCCGCCATTGCTCCAACATCACGCATTTAAACCAAAGAGTTTAGAATTATAGCAAGATTAAGCATTATAATGCATTTCAATTGAAGCAAAAATGCAACGCTTCTGGTTTGAGATAATTTGCCCCCCTCCTTTCAAAAATTGAATGTGGAAGTGCCATCTGTTGGAACATCTCTGTAAAACTGTATTCTCTCTGATGTTAAAAGTTAACAGCGCACATCAAACAAAAGACTGGCGCACAGGCTGAGGTTACAACACCTGAACACCAAGGACGGAGGGTGATGAAGGGTGAAAATATTTTTTAGTTTTGCCAAACCCTTTAGTGAGCGGATGCACCATTTTCTTGTGGATGAACGGCCAAATCGAGCAGAAACAGCAAACTGATGCTACATGTGGATGTAGCATCAGTTTGCCCTTTTTAAATTATAGGCTAAACTTACAGTAGCTAACACAGCATGCCATTGGAAGATAGAAGTAATGGTTGCTGAAAATGAACATCTGTACACCTATTGTACTGTATACTATGTACATAATGATACATTAGCAATGTGTATCTGATCAATTCAATGTTATTTTAATTACTAGTTATTTTGACTTTATATTTGAATTGAAGGGTTTTTGACTTCATAGTCATCATTCATGCAGGGAGCGCTCTCATCAATAATGTTCAAAATCAATACTCTTACAGCTGATATTAAATGCTTTAATTTAATTCAGCTATTTTGTTTCCCTCTTTTAGTAGAAAAGCTGTGAAATATTATTCCAACTTACATTTTTTATTCATGATGGCAATGGGGAACAGCGGAGTCATTTTATACAGCAAAATTTTAATAAATGAGTTAAAGTAAACATACACGCATAATGCAATTCAATGAGCAGTGCCATAGCATGGCCATGCCTTCCTGTGACATCACATTCCTTAGCTCTATAGCCTGATAAATGACTGAATCAACATATCATTACAGTACCCCACCATTGTTCAGTCTGGCATTGCTACCTATGTAGACGTTGTCTAATGAAGGAATATTCCATTTATTTTCTAGCCAATCACAAGTCATGTTGATTTCATTGGACACTCGAGTTCCTTCTAACCAGGAAACTAATTGGTTCCATTGTGTCTCATGAAAACCCTGTTGATGAGGGCAATGTCTTGAATGCTTGGCAGTGTTTGAAACGGGGCTTCAGCAGACTGTCACCAGGCTAGTCTAGTAAACTGACCCAATTGACCACAGATTTTCTAGCAGATTAGTATGGCTCGATAGTTTGAAGTCTACAGCAACATAAAACTGATTTCATTGCTAGGTTTTTCATTTAAAAAGCAGCATCTTAAGAGACCTATTCGCACTGAACATGACAGAAAATGTTGAAATATTCAAACACGCTGTTAATGCAGCACAATCTTTCACACCAAATGCAATACAAAATGCTATGAATGAATGATATGAGTGAACACTGACTGAATGGCTTTTTATATTAGGAGTTACTGTGGATTAGGTTTGGGCCGATAGATGATGCCGTCGATGTTGAGCAGGCATCGTGATTTAAAAGTGATTGATTTTAAAAGGTTTGAAAAAGTGGCAAAGCATCGTTTAGAATAAGTTATAAATATCTACTGAAACATTACGTTATGATCTTTCTGTTAAAGACTCACCAAATTGCTGTGATCAGGATCATATTCTTTTTCCCTCTCGGGCATGGACACATACAGTATTGGAGGATGCTCTATGCTCATGCCCTGACTGTCAATAATATGCGTAAGGTACATCCATCACACATCTCTCTTGCCTACATCTGGCAATGCAAACGTAATGCTAACAGCAAACACTAAACAAAATAGTTTACTGCTCTTCGTACTCTTTCATTTACTTTGCTGTAGCCTACCCAGTGGCGGAACTAGAGTTTTAATTTTGGGGTGGCCACAGGGTGGCCAAGGCTATTCCAGGGGGTCCATAGACCATGACAGACAATTAGTGTGTAACCCTAACCTGGCATCTAAAGAATATCCTATGATTGCTTATTTGGAGTAGAAGTGATAATTAACTTAACCCAGAGTTCTTCAGGCAGAGAGTGTAGTCCATTAGGTATATAATTCTTCAACATATTATGAATAACCAGAGTTCAGACCTGCAGCTCAGCTTTATTTCTCACACAGTGCTGTACTCACATAGGCCTACTCAGTATTGAAAACACATGAATATATAAGATGGGCCTATGTTAGGGCTGGACAATAATTCAATATCAATATATATCACGATATAAACTTTTTTGATAACTGTGATATGACTTTTAAACTCCTTTCCGGTATTTCGATAAGATATACATTTGTCACTGAATTTGCCACCAGTGTAATCGAAGCTCTGTTGTTCTACATGTATCTTATGGTAGAATTTGTTGGTCCGCTTAGCTGATTACTGTTCCTCACTAATAAGTTATTTAATTCAAACGAATTGCAGTAACAAATTGTAGTTATTTGTAATATATTCATATATTTCATATATTTATTTGAATTGCTGCAATAGAGTACAACAACAATAAATGTACTGTAAAGTTGCTGTAAACATTTCTTAATGTTGCTTTTTGTTTTTCAGGACGTAGTCTGGGGATTAAACTCTTTGTTTACGGTAAGTTTAACTTTTTCTGACTTACAAATAATAATAGTAGTAGTAGTAGTAGTAGTAATAATAATTATACATTTTAATTAATGAACCTCTTTCAAGGACATCTTTTAGTACATTAATTGATTACATGAATTGCACGCAGATCAGGTTTAGGAGTACATGTAAATACTAATGGTGATACGCATCTCAGAAAAGGTGTGTTTGGATTAGGTTAGATAGAAAACGTGTGTTTTGAGATTCTGACATTCACACTGTCTGCTCGCTACAGCTACAAAGAGACAAGCTACCATTAATTACTAACGTGCGCCAGCTACAGCGAGCGACATTGGGTGGAGCTACGCTCGGCTACTAAATCTCCCAGTGACAGTTAAAAGTTGGAGAACATTCTACTTTATGCTAATTTGCAGTGAGCGCCCGGTGACTGAGTTCAGCGACAATCATTGGCAGGTTAAATGCTCTCCGCATCTTCAACTTTTTTATACTTCTAACTTGTACATTATATAAATAGATTATCAGGGGACACAATTTATCATTGTGTCCTCGGTTATCCTATTATTTACGATGCATCTCTTGCATCATACAGATGAATAAAATTCTTAAAATGAATTAATGGATAACGTGAAAGAATAGGCAATGTTTGACCAATGTTTGACACGATCCTGCTATTTATAGACCACTATTTATAGACAATGATATACTCTAATAATTTAGAGTTTGTTGACTCACTGGAGATAACAGGGAGGAGAGTGTTGCAGTAGTCTAGTAGGTGGTGATGAAGGCATGGATAGGAATTTCAGTGGGAGAGGTAGGTTTGGTGGGGAGAGAGAGAGGAGCTGTGGAAGTAGACGATATGGTGGAGGTGTGGAGCATTATTATACCTAGGTGTATGTGTGAGATAGATGAGTTGAGGGGCCCTAACACTGACCCCTGGGGGACACCCTGTGAAACAGCTGCACACTTTGATCTGTGCTTCTGGCGATAGACACATTGTTCAGTTCAATTGGTCAGTGAAGTACGAGGAAAAACCAGGACCGCGCAACGCCCACACACTAGCCAGATATTCCATGAGGAGTGGGTGAGAGATGGTGACAGAAGCTGCACATAGAATAGGTAATTGGTGATTTTAACCAGAGATTTTTCAGTGTTGTGTTTGGGACGAAAACCAGACTGGAATGGTTCACAAAGTGCTTTGGCGAGGAAGGAAAGGTTAGAGACAGGACAGAAGTTGGTCATGTCATCAAGGTCTCTAAAGTCGTTGTTTTTTTGGGGGGGTTTTTTGCAGATGGGGATTGCAGCATAAATCTGGAGTATGTCTGTGACATTAGACAGGTCTGCAACAGGGGTGCTGGTTATGGGTAGGATGTTATGGATTTTCTCCTAGAAGAAGTTTAGGAATTTACTGCATTGTTCAGAGGAGAGGTCTGTAGATAAGTTGTCAGGAGGGTGAAGCAAGCACTTTACTGTAGAGAATAGGGATTTTGTGTGTTTTTATGACATTGGAACTTGGAATAGTATGGTAGGGTGTTTGCAGCTGTGGTCATGTTTATAGTTTGATAAGTGATCCAAGTGTTATTGTGAGTGAATTTCCAGACCAATTCAGTCACTTGGGTTTCTCTACTGACATTGTATATTGGATTTAATGCATGTGCGAAACATTATTTGACAGTAATACATAGAAATGTCATGTTGATAATGTGCATGCATGTTATTTTTTACAACAGCCACAAGACAATAAAGTCTGATTTTACCTTGTGTTAATGTGTTCAACCACAAAGCCCAGTAACTACATGGTGCGATGTCCTGCTGTAAATTCACCACACCTTAAAGCCATACTCTGTTGAGTAACCAAGGCCAATGTTTGTTTATTGATTAGAGCTATAATACCATAATTCTTTAGAGGAAATTACCACTTTTGTAATTATGAGGAACATTTTCCATGCCCTCAGATGATAGAGATAATGAGATTAGCATGGTTTCTGGAAACCATATGTCAACTGGCATCTTGTAGCAGGTTTATATTGAACAAAACATACTTGCAATAAATGCATGAAATTAATGTTACAGATTATGGCCAATAAACAGTTTATTATATGTCCATTCATCCATCTGCTTATCCGGAGTCGGGTCGCGGGGGCAGCAGCTCTAGCAGGGGACCCCAAACATCCCTTTCCCGAGCAACATTAGCAATCTCTGACTGGGGGATCCTGAGGTGTTCCCAGGCCAATGTGGAGATATAATCTCTCCCCGAGGCCTCCTCCCAGCTGGACGTGCCTGGAATACCTCCCATGGGAGGCGCCCAGGGGGCATCCTTCCTTTCGACGCAAAGGAATAACGTCTCTACTCTGAGTTCCTCACGGATAGCCGAGCTTCTCACCCTATCTCTATGGGAAACGCCAGCCACCCTCCTGAGAAAACCCATTTCGGCCGCTTGTACCCGTGATCTAGTTATTTCGGTCATGACCCACCCTTCATGACCATAGGTGAGGGTAGGAATGATAATTGCCCAGTAGATCGAGAACTTTGCCTTCCAGCTCAGCTCTTTTTCCTCACAGCGGTGATACTCACTGTCCCCCTTACCTCATGTCGACAGTCTGGGTGTCATCACACTATCATTTCAAACACACATTAATAATGTAATCAGGTCTGCATACTTCCATTTACGCAACATTAATCGTCTTCGACAGTCTCTCACAACCAACAGTACAGCCATTCTCATTCACATCCTAGTTATAACCTGCATTGATTAATGCAAATCCCTTCTCTTTGGTCTTCCCCATAAATCCATACATAAGCTTCAACTGGTTCAGAACGCTGCTGCTCATATTATCACCAAAACCCCTTTTATGAATCATACCACTCCTGTCCTTCAGCATCTTCATTGGCTACCTGTTAAATATCGCATTGAATACAAGATTCTGCTCCTCACTTTCAAGGTTATTCACCATCTCGCTCCTCTGTACCTCACTGCCCTTCTTCAAATGAACACACCCGCACGCACTCTCAGGTCTTCCTCCTCCATTCACCTCACTGTACCACCTGCCCGTTTGTCCACCATGGGGATTAGAGCCTTCAGCCGCTCTGCCCCCTGCCTCTGGAACTCCCTTCCACCAGACATCTGTATAATTCTCTTCCCATTTTTAAAACTGGCTTAAAAACACATATCTTTTAACTGGCATATTCAACATGATCGCTGCTCATCTGAACACAGCAAACATCTGTTTTCTTAATTGATTTTAGAACCTTAATGATTTTATGGACTGTATTATTGTTTTTTATTTTATTATTCTCACATTGTTATTTACTTTTGTCTTGTAAGGTGACCATGGGTGCTTTGAAAGGCGCCTGTAAATAAAATGTGTATTATTATTATTACTTGGGGTGTATTATAGCATTACTAGTTGAACAAGCCTATAAGTTCGTTCAACCTCTACATATAAGCCTTTCACTGCCTGCCTGCCTACCCAGAAAATACAGGCTTTAATTCCAAACTGTCAATCATTTTGCCAGTAAAACAGCACTTTAATAAGGAATGTGAATTGAATATTGATGCACCAATGGATTTCCTGGTAATGACGGTGATCCAGTTACAATGGATCTTAAATCCAGCAATGCATGTAATTAATATCAACTGTTTTTATCCACAAATAATTAAAAGCAATTAGACTGATTTAATGACTAATGCATACTAACTGCAGGCACTTGACTTGGCAGGAATCTATAATTCTACACTGACATTACATTGCGGAAAGATTTGTGACTGTAATAACATGGATTATAAAAGGCCCGGTAGCCCATGGCCGGTCATGCTGCCAAGGTTAAACCCTAATCAGGAAATATGTTCTTGTGCTGTACAGCATTTGATCTCTCTAATAACAAGTCTTTGCACGTGGCGTCTCTAAGGCAACATGGAAATTACGCCATTTTGTTTGTTGTGTGAGCCAAATGCTGTGTGACGTAGCTGGCGGCCCTGTGGCCATGTTGATTGTTCAGCGCAAGGAACTGGATGCAGGCAGCAGGAATAGTAAATATTGGATTAGTGTGCGGCATCACCCCACTGTAAAAGCCGGCTGATACTGAAACTCTTTATACCAGTGCAAATAAAATAGCTTTTTCTGTCCCTCTCCTTCCCCTTCCCGCTCATAGGATCTGCTGAACTTCGACGATCCATTGAACATTGATGCTGCAGAACATCACCTGAGAGATAAGGTTAGAAAGCACAGCAACACAGATAAAGCTAGCGTGGCGTCTGGGTTATGCATTCGTCATGCTGTTTTTGACTTTTAGGTTTAAGTTGCAGACTTACCGTACAGCACCAAATGGCTAACCTAATATTTGTTTATATATATATATATATATATATATATATATATTCTAGTATCTTCATAATAAAACGGCTCAGTCATTGGAGTTTTAGAGACTTTCACAAGCCCTCATCCTTTTTAACAGTGCCAATTTCTCTTAACAAGTTCCTGGTCCATGTCTAAGCTGACATTCTCCTTAGCTGTCCTTTTTCTTTTTTTCTCTCTGTCATCCATTCATAATTATGCATAATGAAGCAAGGGTAAATCATGGAAAAGTTTTTTATTCTAATTTTAAATGTTCAAGCTAATACAAAACATAACCTTTGCAATTCTGTTAATGTCTGTAAATATGCGCTTTTATCTGCTTTTTAACTGGGAATGGGATGACAGGTCATAGATGAATGGTTACAGTGCATACATTATGTCATACCTGTGTGTAGGCCAAATCTGATGGATCATCAGAATGTCTTAAATTATGTATTTCAAAATTAGTTCAAACATTTCAGGTCCTCCCTGTTTTATTATATATAATATAATAATATAATACATTATTGCCAATATTCCTCTTATCGTGGCAGGTAAATATTGTTCAAATGGACTGGCAGCGTCCATCATGAACATGATGGACATCATGTTGAACATCAAATTATAATATGATTTTCAAACAAGTCTTACACTATAAAAGTGACAGATTGAGGTTACGTTTTTTTACCCTTTCTTGCAGGGCATGATGTGTGGATGTATCCTGTTAAGTAATACATGTGTTTAACACCCTTTCACAAGTTGTATTTTTATTCATTTATTAATGATCACTTAAAAAAAAACAATTGAACCGAACTTAATTTTCCCAATAGTTCAAAGTGAATACCATTCCCCTATATGCATACTTCCAGTGCTTCTAATGTGGTAGATCTCCACAGGCCACTTCAACACTGCTATAGAGCAGCCTGTTCTTCCTCCTCTGCTCTCCTCCAGTGCGTCACACTGTCGTTGAAGCAGCGCTGCTAGCGGTGCTACACTTGACTCTGCAGGGTTTTGTGAGGATGTTGAACAGCTTTTCTAAACACACTATTTGACCCATGTCACACCGCAAATCTGCTCCCCCCCCCCCCCCAAAATGTTTAATGGCTACCATTTGGCTCCATTAGGTTCCTGCCACATGTGCAGGTGAGAACATACTGAATTACTGCCATGGTGTCTTTGTTATGGCTGAACTGGAGGATATCATGGTGTCAATGAGTCCAGTAGACCAACAATTTTCATTCAGTTCCTATTCATTTTACAGCACACAAAGATAATTGACCTGTCTGTGCTGTGTGTGTGTGTGTGTGTGTGTGTGTGTGTGTGTTTTCACATGTGTGTGAGAGAATAATTAGCAGCGTGTTCTGTACCACAGTAGCTCTTCCCCAGCAGTAAGACGAGGAAGTCTGAGGCAGTACATAACTGCAAATAAACAAGGGCTTAGGTCATTAAATCATATCTGATTGCTCATTCTAACACTTTGAGGCTTGCATTGCTAAATGAGCTTCTCCCCCATCTCTGTGGTTTAGAATTCAACAAGCACAAGTATGGAAAGATACCTCGCCCACCACTTCTCAACAAACCCACCATGTTGTTGCTTAGCGAGTACTAGTCATTTACGTCCACTGTGCATATCGTTTAGGTTCGTGTGGGGGAAGGGGGTGGGGGGGGGAGGGATTGCTTCTATTCACTTAACAATTACATCACACCCACCATGCTTGGTCAAGTGAATATGGTACTCAACTCCTAACGCTCGCATATTGTTCACAATGCTTTAGCCAGTATACGCTACCAATGACAACCACACAGACATAATCACTCTTAATATTGTACCCATTTAAGGTATTTTGTTTATCTGACATTTTAGAAGAGGCTGCTGTACTGACGGTTGGGTAACGTGTTCGTCTTTTGTTAATTCGACCGCTTCCCCAATTGTACCTGTCGCTAGCAGCAGCCACTCAAGTGGTTAATCACGGGGATGGGGCTGCATTACGCCTCCTGTACGCCTGGTGCTAAAGCTAGAGTTACACTAGTACGATGCCATAATACAGCCACGTGTTTTCTCTAAACTGACACTTCAGTCCACTGTAGCCCACTGATGTCAACACCTGCACCTGGTCATTTCAGTCTGCCTGCACGCACAGATAATTAAAGATACAATTTTAAACTTTCAACTGGTATGGTGGCAATTCTACTGCAGCAACTACATAATTTCTCCACTTGTGTGCATATTTGAATTGGGCTGAATTATCCACCATTCAGCTATTCCATTTATTTCTACATTTGCGATTGCTGCTGTAAATTCATGAATATGTCATTTTGAGCTATAGCAGAGAACACACGCAGATGGCTCAGAGATCACAACCTGTCACACTAGCCTCACTAATCTACAGCAGCTCTGATGCCTGGTCGATGGAGAGGGATAATACAGCATTACATTCATATCTTCCAGTCCTTTCGTTACTCTATGCACGTGCGTGTGTGCGTGTGTGTGTGTGTCACACGTAACACTGACCTCACGGGGAGGTGAGAATTGAGCCCTCAATTTGCCTCCCCAGATAACCGCAGTGTCACAGCCTGGAAATGTCTCTCTGCGGAGGGACTTGAGATTACACGTGTGTGTGTGGGGGTATGCGTCCATGTGTGTCCGCCTGTGTGTAACCGTGTGTGTTTCCTATGGCAGCACTTTTCCTCTGTTTATATGCATGTGTTCACTCTTTCCCAATTCCTCTCTCTCTCCCCTCCCTCTTATCTGCTCTCCCCTCTCTCTCTCTCTCTCTATCTCTCCATCCTTCGCTCCCTCTCATCCTGTCGCTCTCTTTCATGCCCTCAATCTCCATCATTCTCTCTCCCTCTCTTTCTCTCTCCCTCTCTCTTCCTCCCTTTCTCTGTCTGTCTCCCTCTCAGTTCTTGGCTCTCTGCAGTGAGAGAAACTGAACACATGGACTCATCCAACTCCGACCCCCTCCCACTGATCTGCTGCTTCTGTAATCAACTTCTGCAACTGCGTGCGTGCGTGCGTAGGTGTGTGTGTGTATAGGCTTTTGAAGCGGAACCCTCCGAGTGGCTGCACTGTCATTCCATTTTCTGGCTGAAGTGGTTGATGTAGAGCACCCTCATGGGGTGTGTCTGTGTGCGTGCGTGTGTTTGTGTGTGTGTGCGTGTGTGTGTGTGTGTGTAGCTAATTGGGAGCATAGTGATGCTCGATGGTGCCGTAATTAGTTGTCAGTGATGTGTGTGTGTGTGTGTGTGTGTGTGTATAATCAGTACCGTTAGCAGGGAGGATATTACAATAGATTAGGTTTAATAGCCTATGACGTCACAGTGATTCTATATTTTTCCATCTGCAAGCTCCAAATGACCTTTAGCCCCGAGAGGAAATTGCACACAGCGACCGTTTCCATGCCCACCAAGACTAAGCTTTGTGAATGCCCAGATATCTACTTTTGTTTTTAAATATATTGCTGTCTTTATTTTGCCCATCCCTGAAATGTTCACTTTCAGATTAATGGTACAGTCTATGAATATGTTATAGAGCCTCCATTAGTTAGTTAGCCCCCAAATTATGTAACTTTCGGCTTGAAAACAGAATCAGAACTGTCCACGAGTGTGGAAGGGGTTGTGAAGGGTGCAAGGCTAGGAGCTCTGATTCTGATTTAGTAAGACATTATTTTTCTGAGAATATGGCATATTTATTGGGCCTTGTGTATTTAAGGGGATATGACCTTGAACATATTGTAGAAATTACTGGATCCAGCGCAGTGACAAATATAGAACAGACCTAGAATTTACTTCCTACACAACTGAATACAATTACAGAGGAAACATTGAACTCTAAATATGTATCATACTTAATGTTGTTGTACACATGCATCACCTGCATCATGTGTTTCCTGCCATATCCTTGAACTGTTCCAGTACCAGCTCCACCAGCTCCAAGATCTTGATTTACCGAGAGCTGCAAACGGAGGTTGTTAGCATAATATGACATGTGCTTTTGGGACCACTGACCAGCTAGTTTTCAATATAAACTTTGGAGAATATTTGTGCGTGTTCATACTGATTTCAATCCAATTTTATCCTCTTATTATCCTGCTGTGCTTTTGTTTCATCTCATTTAGGCTGTTGTAGCTCTTTTTGCACACCTCAGTAAACCATTACCATCAAACATCACCTTAACAACTCATTCCTAAGAGTAGCCTGAATTTTTTTTTGGCATTCTACGCTCGTGGATGCTAATTAGTTTAGATAACATTTAAAGGACGAGTTGAGGCCGCTGTTACATTACAGAGATTTTAGTTCCCTATGAGCCTAGCAGCCTGATATCTTTGGACAGGGAACCTATGACTTTCCCACAATCTAGTTTAAAGGCCAAAAATATCTGTGATCTTTTTAGACTTCTAGACTGTTAAAAACTGTCACTAGGGAATAAAGGCTGGCTGAACTAGTATTATTTGATTATGTCTAAACTCCTCCAGACATTAGATCAGGTGCCATATACTGTAATGCAGACTGGATGAAGTATTAATGTAATCATGAGATATAGCATTATGAAATCTGTTTATCCATTGAAATACAATATGCTGTTACGTAAGTGTAGGAATGATGAGAAACCTCTCAAGGCCTGTGAAAGTTTAGGTTTAGAATATGTTTTTGTTGTGCCTACAGCACCACACAATCACATTAACAGCTATGGTTTTATGGTAGCTACTGTAGTATGGTACAGATGAGTTTATGATCATTCATTTAGGCTTTGTAGCCTACTGTTTATTATGTCTGCTAGGTTGATCCTGGGATTACACTTCAAGCCAAGCAGATCAACATTGCACACATTCAAACTGCTAAGGCCCCTTACATATTGGATGTGTAGTTGTGTACCGTTTCACAGGAATTTCATTCGTTTCCTATGGAGCGCAGCGTAGAGCTTGCAGTTGCGTCAGGTGAAGGACTGTACGTAAAATGAAGCTGTCGTTCATTTTATTGGCAAAATGTGTACTTGCAATGTCAGTTGTCACGTAGAATGTTGCATTGTGGTTGCGTAAAAAACTGTGCCGCGTCGGGAAAATATGCACCCAGTATGTAAGAGGTAAGGCTCGCAGTGGAGAATTTGGAAATCATATCAGACACCTACTGACAGACTGCGCCCGCTGATTAGTCTTACTCACACACACACTCTCATGTGACACTGATTGATCATTGCACATTTTGACTGAGTGACCGACGATTGGAAAGATGCCAGGTCAGCGTTTATTTGAACAAAGAGCAAAGTCAGCCATGGCTTTGTGTCCAACTGTCCATGCAGACAGACACCCCGCGACTCTTCAAGCCTAACGTGTGGTAAAGGAGCATAGCTTAGCTGAGGTTACAGTGTATGTTATCGCAGATGACAAGTGATGGATAGGCAAAGGAGTGGGACCAACTGAGCAGCATATATACATACATATACACACACACACACGCACACACACACACACACATTTATATTTATTTATATATATATAGATAGAGAGAGAGAGAGAGAGAACACCAAATCTAGTAGTACAACTGCCTCATTATGATGTCTTCTCTACCAGTCCCATCAGTTGGCTGAGCTACAGGCAGTAAGAGAGACCCAACATGAGACTATGGCAGCAGATTAGGGAGTTCCTAGTTAGCGTGCAGACTCCATAGGCGTGGCAATATTATTATTAATATATGAACCAAAGCTGTTCCATTTGTATTACTCTAGTAGGCCCCACCGCACTGCTAGCTAGAGTTGGAGTGAGCGGAAGCCGTTTTGCGTTGCATACGTTTGCACCCCATCTCTTCTCTTATGGAGTCTTGGGTTATAGTGTTTCATGTTATAGGCAGGGCATGGGTGTTGCTGTTGTAATATGTAGGGAGACAGGCCGGCATCTTCTGAAGTACGTGCATTGTTTGTTGAGTGGAGAGCATGAGCTTATGTGATCAATAGTGTTATTGCTGACACGGCTCAAGTTTGAATGCATCCGTTCTAGCCAATTATGGCTCGATATCCTAATGCCTGGTACTTTACATCGGTGGCCCTTGTCTAATAATAGATATATTGCATTTAAAAACTCCACAAAGCGAAAAGAAATCCAGACTGATAACGAAACTGAACTAAAAGGGACTAAAATCCCTGCGTGTCCTCCTCCACATACTGTAACTGGCCTGGACGTCAGACGTTGCGTCAGCAATTCCTGTAACAATTTGGACGAGCAGCTGTTTCGCTAAGCCCTATAGCAGCAGCTCCGTCTCATATCAAAAGGCTATTAAGAGGAAACGCAGCCAGCTCAGCCGTGTGCTTCTAGAAAGCACCGTCTTATTTCTACTGGGGAGTTTAATGAGCGCTGTGCAGGGGCTGCTGGGGGCTTTGATGTCTGTCCACTTCCACTGTCTGCTGCCGTGTTCAGTGAGGGGGGGGGGGGGGGCGCGGTCGGGCTATATGTGCATGCTGCATGTAGCCACTTTCCGCGCTGCTAGAGGAAGTCATCCCAGTGTTCCCCGAGGTCTCTTTATCACTTGGGGTTCGGAGTGTTCCGATGGCATCCAGCCATCATTTTGTCCCCCACTCCCTAGTGTTCCTCCAGGGGCTTTTCCATTTCTGGTTAGGCTTTTTTTTTTTTTTTTTTTTAAACCCAGGAGAATAAATGAGCATGTCCAGGTGTGGAGCTTACAGTTGACTACCTGGGCAATTTGCTGCTGGAGGGGACAGTTCATTACCTTGCGTGGAAAAGCATAAATCCTACAGAGGGCTAGCTACACACTAAACTTTTAAGAAACCACAGCTATATATCTCCTCTAACTAACTATAGTTGCCGTCTCAGCTAAATGTTAATCAGTTCCCCAAGAAGAGTTGGAGATCAGCCCCATCTTTTAAATTTACATCACATTACATATATGTCACTAGTTCCTAAGCTGTACCAAGGCCAATTACAGTATGCTTTTAACTTTTATTTATTGTCTAGCCATTTTTTTTTCTTTTTCTTTTTGTGCTATTGAAGATTTACCTTTCACTGGACTGTTTGTGTTCCAACATGTCAAATGTCAAACTATTGCTGAAGAATGTTAATTGCCGGTCCAAACAAGCCTTGCTCTACGTTAAAGCTTAATTGGGACTAGCTTGACAGTTTAGAGTGTGACGAAGACCCTCTGTGTGGCCAGGAGTTGTGTGGAATGAATTGCAACACCCAGCCAAAGTTATTATTTGCAGGAGATTGCAACAGACATGCTGTACAGGCAGGTGTGTTATGGGCCAAGGCAATAAATATACAGTTTTCCAGAATAATTGCCTGGGTACTAGCATTTGTTTTCTAAAGGGGAATTCATATATTTTTCACCTGAAAATGTAACTGACAGGTACATGGTGGGGAAGGGGGGGGGGACTGTAGCCAAAATATTTAATAAAACATGTCCTTCCTAATAGTCTGACAGACAAATATGGACAGGAAAGGACCTTTACAAACTAATTTCCATGCTAAAACACAGCGCCGCCTCACACATTGAAGTGCATTGTGAAGCAAGGCGTTGTTGTTCTGTCCGATGTTCGCCACTTTGTTTGTGGTCCTATTTATGGAGCCAGGGCTGTGTAGAAGTTAATTGCTAATTGCATCCATAGTCATAAAGTAATATAACATCTACTGTATGAATGGAGGGAACCTTCTACTGGTGCTAATGCTACATTCAAGATGTGATGTCGTATAGAGGCAAATTGCTTGTGTCGCAGCAATTTTGTTTTCGTGTGTATGTGGCATGCATTAAGCTTGGAGCTTGCAGTGTGGGTTGTAAAGCTATGCTAATGTAAATGTTCTGCCCTGTTGTTGGACTGGAGATTTACAGTATTTCACGCCACATCCAGCTGTTAGTTTTGGTGCAGTTACTTTGGTTACTTACACACCTACTGTATACTTATGTGTGTGTGTGTGTGTGTGTGTGTATATATATATATATATATATATATATATATATATGTATGTATGTATATGTATGTATGTATGTATGTATATATGTATGTATATATATGTATGTAGGTACTTTCTTCCTACAGTATGTAAGTAGAAATAGCCTACTTAGCGTGATCTG
>JAODUE010026962.1:0-12500 GCA_027564755.1 Amblyopsis hoosieri
TTTCCCATTCTGACATTCAGTTTGGAGTTCAGGAGATTGTCTTGACCAGGACCACACCCCTAAATGCATTGAAGCAAATGCCATGTGATTGTTGATTAGATAATTGCATTAATGAGGAATTGAACAGGTGTTCCTAATATCCTTTAGGTGAGTGTAAGTAATAATAAATAAATATAACCAAGAAGAAGAACAATAAGAAGAAAATAAACATGCAATGTGTAGTAATAGCGCATTGCTGTGTATGGCTCCCCAAAGTGTGAGGCGGATAGGTCGTCCTCACAGAAACATCAAGTTTTAAATGAAACGTTTAATGATCTAGTATTTTTCTCATTATTTTCTGCATTCCACACGCCAGGTGGCGGTAATGCAAATTTGCTAATAAACACCAAAGAAGAAGACTGCCACGACGCGCACGTTCCTGCTCGCTTTTACCGTAGCATGATGCATATAAAGTGTTTTATATATACTGTATACAGTCTATGTATTTTACATGCTAGGCAGCCTACTATATTAATTTTGATATATTTTGGCTTACTTCGCAATGTATAAAAAGCAGAAAATAAAGGTGGAACCTATTGACGAGATTTTAACTGGAAGTTATGTCGAAGTTGATGTCGACATTAATGATTCTTCCGACAACACTGACTCCGAAGAGGACAAATATGTTGAGAAGAAAATTGATCCAGATTCTAAGTAGGTTATTGTTTTTTTTTACATTTAGAAATGTTTTGCACTACATGTTTTGTGCGTTCCCTGACCAAAGAAACAATGCAGCGACTCCCCCACAATATTTTCCAAAGTAGCATGGCAGCCTTTGTCCGCTGTTTTGAGGCGTTGTTCTCTATTGAACGTTTTGTCATTGGAAACATGTTTGTTTACTAGGCAATGCCTGCACACAGTAGCCGTTTCCTAATGTCAACCATGATAGAATGAATCCTTCCAAATCGGGTTCTTCAGAGGCGGCAAGCGTTCAGAGAACACAGTGGAACAGTCTAGCGACTGTGCGCCAAAACATTCGGTAGGCTTACAGACAAAGCTCTAAATGGGAACAGTTGCAGACAGAGCCATGGAAATACCACGGCTCTGGCTATAGAGAGCCGAGGTCACTTCTGCGTTATGGGACCTTAGTTTGGAAAACGTATGTAAGGTAGTCAACGGCGAGAATACAATTAATTTTAGATCCTGTTTGCTTTGTTTCACAACAAACTGCAACGTTCTTAAAATAATTCGTTATATAACAATGTTATATTCGTCTACGCTTGCATTTGAGTATTATATGTTGATAAACCAAATGCGAATGAACTTATTTCTGTTTCCGTAGTGATGATAAAAATGAAGTTAAGGAGTGTGTACCACCTGCGCTGAAGACTCATTCAAGTCCTGCTACACCAATTATTTTGAAACACAGACCACGGAAAGCCTCTGCCTTAAGACCAAAACATAGCAGATCATCCTCTAGTTCGAGGTCCCCCTCCCCAGAGCCACGTACTTCATCAAAGACTGGCCGGCAGATATGTGGGTCTGTAAGTAAGCGGTTAAAGCAGTCTACCTCTGAATGTGATGGTGGTGATAAGAAGGAGAGTTGGCGTAATCCAGAGGAGCAGGATGTGGAACCACCAATGCCAAAGTTCCAGCCGAAAAACCCTGTAGGGCCCAGAATTAACAGGGCTGCAACATGGTCACCACTGGGCTTGTTCAAGCTTTTCTTCAGCTCCAGTGTGATTCACACAATCATCAATAACACCAATGCCAATGCTGAAAAAAGAAAAGCATCTGGGATGCGATTCAAGTGGTCTCCTCTCTCAGTTGTGGACTTTCACATATTTTTGTCCATTATACTATTTTCAGGGATGGTTCGTGTGCATTCAAGGGCAGACATGTGGAGAAGAGAGTGGCCCTACAACTTCACGTTTCCACGGAACAACATGACCAGGGAAAGATTTGAGACAATTTTTTGGTCTCTTCATCTGTGTGACATCAACAAGGCTGAAGAAAATCATAAAAAGAAAGGAACACCACAATATGACCCGCTCTTCAAAATTAAACCCCTTTACAGCCAGATTGTCAATACTTGCCTCTCTCTCTTCCAGCCCAACAGGGAGATATCTATTGACGAGAGGATGGTGGCAAACAGGGACAGAAGTAGATTCAGACAGTCAATGAAAGACAAGCCAACCAAGAATGGATACAAACTGTATGTATTGGCTGATTCCCAGACTGGATACACGTGGAACTTTTTTCTTTATCAAGGAAAATCTGGCAGTGAGAGCAAGGGCCTTAGTTACAGGTCAGTGATGGACCTAATGAACTTTGATCTGCTGGGAAAAGGTTACCATTTATATGTTGACAACTTCTACTCAAGCCCCGAACTTTTTCGAAAGCTTGTCGAAAATAATACGTCAGCATGCGGAACCATGCGACAGTCACGGGTTGACTTTCCCAAAACCACACGGAACAATTTACCAAAGATGGCGGAGAAAGGAGACGGAAGGTGGCTGCGAAAGGACAACCTCCTCTTTGTCAAGTGGAAGGACACCAAGGAGGTGGCTGTTTGCAGCACTATCCACAGAGCATACAGTGGAAAAACTGTGTGCAGGAAATCGAAGAAGGATGGACAGTGGGTTAAAAAACAGGTTCCCATTCCTGATGCCATCAAGGATTATAATATCCATATGGGTGGGGTGGATCTGTCAGATGCCCTCATCCAAAACTACTCTGTTCAAGGGAAGACGATGAGATGGTATAAGACCCTTTTCTACCATTTTGTTGACATTGCAATTGTGAATTCATTCATCCTACACAAGCTGGTGACCAGAGAGTCAGAAACTCTCAAGACACAGAAACAATTTAGGGAGGTCCTGATGAAAGAGCTGGTTGCAGAGTCCAAAGCTATAGTCACTGCTGATGAACCCCGCCCCACCCTCAGCAACACATGTATGCCCATGTACTTTGGGGATACTGCCTCTGCCCAGCGGAGGGTGTGTGTTCTCTGCAAGGACCAGGGGATTAAGCTGAAGACGCCACTGTACTGCAGCAAGTGCCATGTTGCCCTGTGTCTCACCTCATCCAGGAACTGCTTTCAAGAGTACCATATGAAGCAGAGGTAGACGTTATGACACCACAGCCCTCAATCACCAGGAACATCTTTTTGTATTAAGCTTGTTTTGACTAATTTCAGAAGTGTATGTTACTTGCATTACTGACAAATAATTTAATTGTTTTGTATTGTTTGGCCACTGTACATTACATATATTTCAATTGAGGATGTACATTTTAAATTCTTATTTTGTTTATCACAATTTACTCATACATAGTAACATTCACTGTTCTTGATACAATATTTTGGGGATGTCTGATTAATAGTGTTGCACCTCCCAGATCTTAACATCTAAAATATCAATGTATGGAATAAATTTGATAGTAATCTCCAACAATTTCTGTCACGCCTCAGAATTATGTTTCATGCCTGTGTGGAAAACGGAACACCGTGAGTCTACGGTAGTTAAAATTCTTAAGAGAGAGCTGCAAAATGTTAACAGACTCTTTGCAAAATACTTAATAATAATGAATAAATGATTGTGAATTTATTCAACATAAAATTCAAAACTAGCCTAATTACTCCAGGCAACGAGTTACAGTGCAGTCCGTAAGTAGTTTAGTCAGTCATGCAGAAAGCTTGTTGATATAACTGGATCAAAACATAAAACAACTCTCCTCCAATGCCATAGGGTGTTCCCTCAGAACCTCTGCCCTTCACATTGGACATGCATTGCCAAGGCTAGGATAATGTTTTGTGGTGCGTTCTGCAACACTGTTCCCATTTACAGAGCCGTGGCTTTGTAGAAACATCAGATTTGTTTTTTCTGGTGCGCACCAATGTTAGGCAAGTTACTGCGGAATAGTAATAAGTTACTTAATACTCCAAAAAGTTTAAATATTACTTATTACTGGGTATTATAAGTAGTTACGTTACTAGTTACATTACTGTCACAATCACCACCCTGCCTCGCTCCTTTTGAAAAATGACAGCCTGTGTAGCCAGCTCGTTTTATAATTTAGTCATCTTAATGGGAACAATTAGGAGTCAACAATTAAAGTGAAAGCATGCCAGCCTCTCAGATTAGGTTGGTTCAATTAGTTGTTGGCTAGGACCAGAAATCTCGTTATGCAGTAATGCAGCATTACTTGGATTAGTAATTGTAATATAATTACTGTTTTGGAAATGGTAATTAGTTTCTTAATTAGTAATCTTATTTCTGGGTTAACTTTTTACTGATGTTCACCAGCATGGTCATGGTGTTGGGAGATGTGGCAATATCTCCATACACTAAATGGTTAATCATGCTACTGTACCAAACTAGTAGCTGTCTGTCATTAATGGTGCTGATACAGCAGAGGTACAGTTAATATGGCTTACGACATTACAAGCTAGCAAAAATACAATGTACATTTGATTGACTGAATATAATTGTTTGAAATTATTCAATATGGGCCAGAGGTCTTCAACAGGAGGTCCGTGACCCCTTAGGCGTCCCAATTTAACAGTGAGTACACTATTATTACAAGGAGACCATACTAGCAGTTGGCGTGCATTTTCCTATAGGGTGCTTACAGGTAGGCCATACTACAGGGCTTGAACTCATGGCTTACAGATGGGAGATGAACACACAGACTGCTGGACTATTCTGTTTACTCGATGCACAGTACATATTAATCCCAGTATGTCATCAATACATGGAAAGTGTCTTTAGTAGGTGTAACAATTATTACATTACAAGAAATAACCACTACGTCATGCAAACCCGATATTATGTGAAATAACATGTTATATTATCCTTAAGCATTTAATTCAGAAATCTAATATAAATTATATATAATCTAATGATTATCGAATGATCATACATTATAATTTATAAAACAGCCAGGCACCCAACTGAAAAATGCACACATTGTAGACAACTAGAAACAGTTGTGTACTTCAATGTTGGAGATACAATTAATAATTTTGATAATGCATCAAATATCTTTGGTCATATGGAAAACAGAAACAGGAGGCAAGAAATATGGAAAAGAAACTGATTTAGAATCTAGTATTTTTCTGCATTCCACACTCCAGTCCAATTGGTGGCAGCCTTTGCCAACCGCCTGTAAACACCAAAGAAGAAGTCTCGCACTCCTCTCAGTATTTACCACTCGTCTTGTCTTTGAAGGGTATTAAATTAAAGGGGAATTCCCACATCAGAGCAGAAATTAAAAGCTCTTTCAAAATATTAACTAAGTAGAGCCACAATTTACAGACAAGAGTAGTTAGCACATATTGTATGTAAGCCCCAGGCACAATGTTATGTGTCTCTGTGTTTTTCTTTGAACTTTAAAATAAAGAATTGTAAATCCTGCAGTATATTCTGTTTTTTTATGTGTGTGAGTGTGCGTGTGTGTGTGTGTAATGGAAGGATCTAATACCCAGATGTGTCACTTTATAAGCCCCATAAGGCACATCACACACAGGTTCCTGTCTAATTTTCAACCAATCAAACTCTTCTGGGATGGGGTCTGTCTCACAATGAATATCAAATGGCTTTAATACACTCAATATTAAAGCCACACACACACATGGACTCTAAGGAGACCATGTTTGTGTGTGTGTTGAGGGGGAGGGGCAAAAGTGGCTTCTGTAGGAGGCCGCTGGGCTCTTCATCACGCAGACTTAACAAGCTTTAAACCCTCCCTCCTATATGAATATGCATGCTTCTATTCAGCCTCCCTTGCCCTGACAAAGCACTTCAAACACGGGGCACAAATTGTAAGAGCAGGTGTGGAGGTGGTGGGGTGAGGGGGAAGGGTCGTCTCTATATGCCTCCACCAGGGCCCCCAAAACCTTGAATAACTAGTCCTTAGGGACCCAGGCTGAGGATAATAATCTCCACTAAACGGTTGCGTGCCACAAATGGGGAGTATCTGCGGGTGTCGCACTCCAGAGCAGGTACATAAACACAATGACCCTGGTAAACGCACACAGACATTTCATTCGCCGGGGAGGAGACTATGCTGGCCTCAGGATCTGCAGTAGCCATTGAGTTTGGCTGTCTTGCCTGTGAATAATGCCCCATTACAGCACCCTACACAACAATCCCTTGCCCTGTGTCATTAATGTATCCATACACATACTGTGTTATTTTATCACAACACTTGATATTAGTTCTGCACTTGTTGGTATAGGCTGCATATTTTAAGGGGGTGCCCCGCTTATCTCTTCTGTGTTATCTGGTCCCATGTGCCAGCTATACAAACAGTGTGTCTATGGTAGCTTGTGTGTGTGTGTGCGTGCTAGTGCGTGGTCAGATGTCTGCGAGAGGCTTTAGCTTCTCTGTCGGGGGTGGGGGATATAGAGACAGATGAGACACTGCTTCAGTTGTCTGCAGTGCTCTGCGAAAACCACAAGAGGCAGGCAGAGCCACATGCCTTCCTACCCCGGCCAAAACGGAGGTCAGCCGCATGTCAGCAGTGGTGTGGTGTGAGCACAATACACTCAGACTGTGCACTAAGCCATCAAACCCTGTGAGTTAGCACAAACACACAGAGAAATACAGGGAGAGGAGGAGGGGCATACATTTATACACTAGCTGGATTTCAAAGCAGACTAAGGTAAAAGATCAAGCTGACTTTACATAGGCGCCCTATAAATTACATAGCATTTCACTTGTATGCTTAGCTTCAGAAATAGAACGTTCGCCTGCAAGCAGATTAAACGCTAGCACTGCAATTGCTTGATTATGATTCATCACCTTTAGCGTAGCTTGTATTATTTCATCTTTAGTCAGCTATGTGTATGTGTCACCTGCAACCAGCACATCAGCTGTATATAGCCCACCTGGCCACAGTCATGTGACAGGTCATGTGGCTTAGTAAATATCAAATGCAAAATGAATAAAGATATACTGGCAAGCAGGGAATATCATGGCTCAATAAATTAGGAAATATGCTAGAAATGAGTAAGATTCATATTTTATCTTGCATAATCCTCCTTTTGAGGTTTAGCAAGTTCTTCTAACTACACTAGGGGGCAGAGGATAGATAACTCCCCATCATTGGAGTATTTGCAGAATTGAAATGCCTAGAACCACCCATGTTCAAAGTTGTACAAACACACACATGTGACCTGTCAAACTCTATACAAGAATAAGTATCAGTGAGTCATATATGGTATAAGCCATAACTGAAGTGGAAATAACTTAAGACAGTGTAGAACAATGCATGTTTGCATACAAAACCAACTAAACAATTTCTTTACATTATTTCTATGTATTTTGAGTGTGCTACGTGGCTATTTGCATATTGTAACTTTTTACTAGGTATCCATGCACTTCAGAGAGTGATCAACATAGTGTGTGTTATATGACCACTTATCCCTTTATTCTGATGACTTTGTATCATGGACAGCCTTTTATCATAGACATACTTTGTGTCAGATAACCTTTTTTATGCTTTGTTTATTTATTTATTTATTTATTTATTTATTTGCATTTAAGAAATATTGAAGGCTGTATTTTGTGCTACTTGCTTTGAGTCATGCATCAAACAATGCCTTGCCTGACAAGCACAGGCCATAGTCATTTTTTGATGCTCAAATTCCCTGAAGCATGCCCAGTGATTTTCATCTCAACCCAACCCAACACAGCTGGATAACATACAACCTGAGAACATTATTTTTATACAGGCCACTATGAATGAGGCCACAGCTGACAACAATGGAGTGTACCTTTTAGCTGGTTGCTATGGTAACAGCTGCAGACTGTGAGAGAGAGAGAGAGAGAGAGAGACCACTGCTGTTCTGCGCAGTGTGGACCCCTTCACAAATGCTCCACTTTTGTATCAGCCCAGCCCTAACCCCATACATACAGTTTAAACTAGCCAACTAAATACCGTTTCCGCCCTATTCAGTTCAACATTCAGGACATGAGGTCCCCATGGCTTAACATATCAGCCTATATATATGTTTGGTTTGCTTTTGTTTAGGGAACATGTACACATGAGCTAAATGAGAGGACTGAGAGTGTAATGTATCTTCCAGTCAGTGTTTCTAACAAGAGATCATATAATTCAGGTCTAGGTGATTCAATAGGGGCTACAGACCCTCATCTACTCTGTAGTAAGCTATTTGTCATGCTGTTCCAAGCTATACACAAACACAAAGTCACAATCTTTGTCATACTCAAAATTCCTTGTCATGTTAACCAAAGCAGAAATGTAGGATTAAATTTTATTTTTTAACCCATTACAATTAACAGACCAGCACAAAAAGGCATGCTGAAAACAACAACACGCACGCACACACACAGACTGACATGTCGCAATACCTTTCTCTTTAACCATGACCATTGGACTTGAAGTAAATCTGAGCAGAGACAGCGCTGTGTGTGTAGACGACCAGTATCCAGCAGGCTGCTAAATCTCCTTTAGCGAAGAATGAATGCACAACAAAAAAAGAGCAGGGACGCAGAGAGATAGGTAGAGAGAGAGAGAGACAGAGGGGGGGGGGGCGTTAGGGAAAAGCGCTGTCTTCCCGGCACCAAGGCGGCAGCGTGGGATCTGCCTCCTGACTGCATGTGTTCCTCCCATCCTATCCCACCCATAGAACTCACCCTATACACCCCCACTCCTACCCCAGCCCTCCTCCCTCCCTCTCAAAAGCCCCGCTGTTGTGCAACTGCCTCCTCATTGCAGTAACCAGGTGGCTGCTGCTATGGGACCTTACAGAACCACACATGTCCAAGACATTGCCTCTTATCTGGACTCTACACACACACACACACACACACACATATATATACTATATATACACAGACATGCCAACACCTCCACCGTGCTTAGCCTAAATGTGCATCTCTAAAGCAAGGCAAACATTGATTTGTGTTGAGTGAAACAAACGTACGTTTAGTTTCAGCTGACATTTAGCTTGGTGGAGTTTATTTTTGACGTACAACTAAAGACACTAAACATGTAACTCTTTCACGGATGTTATAAGAAGATATACAGTACATATTTAATGATTTGGTCTTTTATCTAGTATAGCCATTGTAGAACAATAATTACAAAAGTCCCTATGAGTAACTACATAATACACATAACTATATTTTCTGTCTAAAATTAGACAGAAGAACGCATGGATCCAAAAGCGATGGATAGTATTATCTATATCTGATGGCAAAGGCTAACCTTTATCCTAAGCCTTGATATCTCTGCTGGATCCCTTGAAACCCAATGAGGAGATCACGGTACTCCAGGTACTTGTGTGACCTATACAATCACACCAGCATGATAGTCCATATAGAATCATATAGTTTCCAAACTAAAATTGGCACACGGACGATAATCATTCTGGTTCAGTTTGGCCTGTCAGGGCTGTTTGCACTCAGTCCAACGGTCATAACATAATTTCTCCCAGTATTGTGCTTCCTCTTTTAATTTTAATCATGTAAATCAAATTGTTTAGAGAATATCATCTGACATGCAGACCAACAGTTCATTTTCTTGTCTGAGTTGGAAGAATAGTTATGCATCAGCATAACCATTGTAATTGCTGATGCAGGCTATCCATTATGCATTCACAATGCATTCAACTACTGCAGTGTCAACTGTGCCATCTGCTGGCTAACCTAGAATATACATCATTATCCATGGGGTGTTACACTCAGCAAATGGTACAGTAAATGGTCTTTGTCTTCAGCTCTAAACATCATAAAGGGTGTGTTTGTAATGACCGAATCCTGGAATCCTTTTATATCTGGTGAACCATATCCCCCCATCCCCCATCTCGCACACACACACACACACTCAAGAACTGTTCCTAAGCAGCAAAGCTTATTATCCATGGATGAAAGGTTGGTTCACCTATCATGGCTGATCCATATCTGATTACTCTTTAATATCTTGGATATGCTCAACAACACAACAGTTAAACACACGCACACACGTACACTCGCTCACGCACGCACACACGCACACACATACATATCCTGTGAGGTGGCCTAGGGATGAATGTCTTCAATGCAATTCGCACTGATGTCATGATGGTCAAAGCGTAGCAAGGGTTAACTCTATGCCTATCTGAGAATCCTTCAAACATAATTATTCTAGTGACTTTGCAGTGAAATAGAGGAAACATATATTTCATCAATCCAACCTTAGCATAGGGACAATTTGAAATGTTGTCCCATTGTGTATAGCGCCACTTCCCAAAGCACAAAAGTCACCCCAGTTTTGTACTGCAAGATGATTTGGTTTATTTGAAAATAGTGCGGGGCGGGGGACGGTGTGTGTGTGTGTGTGAGAGCAAGACTAAATGCTTGTGCTCTGGGTTGCCACAGTTAAGTCCTGAGTTTCCATGTAAGGGAGGGGTTTCTAAAGCCACTAAAGTCACTAGTTCTATGAAGGCACTGATAGGCCATACGGTATGTCAAACAATAGGCATCACAGATTAACTTTCATTTATATTTTTAGCATATAAATACATTCTTAGCATTATCAGCCCCATTTAGGCATCTCTTTGGACAAATTAATCCATAGCCACAGTACATAAATACATATGTACAATTTTACCTTATATACGTCCTTTGCACTTCAACTGTGATCACCTAGTCATATGCTTGGTGACTAACTTACATAATAGTTTGGTAATATTTAAATATTGATTTTAAATCTAATTTCCCATTAACTGCAGTCATGTATTTCACCAACAGCTTTAGTACGAAGGATCTTACCACTCAGCTGGATACAGTTCAATGAGCAATACAATCTGAACTAGCAGTCAGGTTTGTCTTAGAAATTAACAGGGTTCTTCTGTCTATTGAGTATATGGGATCTACATTGACAAAACTTTTTTTGAATAAAACATAAACATACAGAAGTACATGATGATGTACTGTACATCTAAAGGCAATGCAATTACAATGTACAGTTTAATAAATTCGTAATAGAAAAATATCAAACTATTCCTTTAAATCTATAATCTAAGATCTACTGGGAAATGGGACAACCATTGAGTGACTTTACTACATTACATGGCTGTCAGGCATGAAGTACAGCCTTACAAATCTCCCAATTTGTAATCCCAGTGTAAACTGCCATGTTGGTTATTTGTGTACTACTTTCCTGACTTAAACATTTGCAATAGCTGTTTTTTTTTAAGTCAGTTATGATTGCCTAACATGTGCACATGCACTTTCACACACAAACACACACACACACAAAGAAAACGTGGGATACAGAAAGCCTTAATAGAGGTGTCACCAAATTATAATGAACTGTCTGAGTCACACTTCATCAACAGCATGCAAAACAGCAATGGCTGAATTCCCATGCTTGACTTGAAGTACACCTGATGGCCATTATTAAGCAGCACTTCACAGCTACAGCAACATCCACACACAGAGCCAAGAGGCAACACATCTCTCCCAGCTGGCCTACCTTGAGCAACATCGTTCAGCCTCTCACTCAGATAGTCCCTGGGGTTGAGGTAGGGCACCTACTCCATGCACTGCTTGGGAATGAGGTAGAGGACCTCAGCCACGCGGCCATCCTCGATGACGGACATGCGCTTGACCGAGCTCTTGCGCTTCACTCGTACCCGGTCGACGCTACGGCTGCTGCTAAGGCTGTGGTTGCGGCCGATGCTGTGGCTGCGGCTGGAGCTGCACAGCTTGCCCAGGTTGTTGAGGTTGGGGAGGGTGGGCATGGTCTAGCTGCGCTCGCTCTCAACCGTCCCACAGGTACTGTCTTCCACACCAGTCAGGGGCCGCAGCTGTTCTCCAAAGTCCCAGCGGCTTTGAGCAGCCACACTGAAAATGGAAACCCCAAAATGAGTAGCGAAGACGGTCCAGAGCTTGATTGGAAACCTTCAAGCGAATGCCACCAGAAATCTTCAGTCATGGGATTCTCCACTGACGCTATCAGGCTGGCTTCGGCTGTAAACTCTGCACACCGACCCCTAGTAAGTGCAGTTAGATGGAACGGAGTAGATACGGGCCTTGACGTAAAACAGCAAACATCAAGTGTGAGGTAGCGCTCCTGTAGCGAGAGAAGCTGGACACCGGGAAAGCAGCTTACGCTATGTGTCTTCAGACCCACCGGCCGTGTGCCTAAGCTGCTTAGATCTGACGTAGAGCCTGATTATCTACTGGGTAGGGTTAGGTGGCTCTGTATTAATACTGTGTGGCGGGAGTCTCTGTGCATCATGGAGACCCTGAAACCTTGACATTAAGCCTTGCCACATACAGTACAGTAGATGGACCACTTTTAACAGTCTTTATTTTAGCTTAGCGTTGCATGTCCATGAACAGCTCTGTTGAAACCATCATGAAGTGACCTTCCATCGACACTGTCGTCATTTCCAGTGAAATGGTTGCGTAGCCAGGATTAGGAGGGTGATAACTGGAATGTTCTGGGTTTTTAATCCTAAATTCAATTCCAATGTCGGAAAAGATTTTCAGTGTTGTTATTTT
>JAODUE010026962.1:15000-22364 GCA_027564755.1 Amblyopsis hoosieri
GTTTTGCTTCACAAATCAGTCTAGAATGTTGTTTCTGACTGAGGTGGTATCTATTACCGCTGCAAAATAAGGAATATTTGACCCAGGATTGTTTTGTTAGCAAGTCCCTCCTGCACTTGAGAACACCCCTTGCCTCACCACTGACCTTAACGTTTTATATATATATATATATATATATATTTATAGAATATACAGGGTGAGTAATTTGTGATTAGAGGAGTTTCCCTTTAATTCAGTATGTTGACACACAGTACCTTAGACAACCACTGGGGATAGTCAAACTGAAGTACTGTGCACTAGGTCGATCCGAAAAATTAAATAAAGAATTTTTCACCCTACCTGATTTGCATAAATGAATAACCCATAAATTGAGATCCGTTCCGAATGGACCCGACTACCAACAGACCCGTACCCGAAACAGTTTTTTAAACGGACCCATACTCATTCGGATCCAAAAGACCTTTTGAGTACCGAAAGAATAAACAGAAGCTTAAAATTGTGTTGCAACCGTAGACTTATTATTAGATATACAATGAAAATGGCCGCTCGATCTTACCAAGTAATTTCTCATTGTCGCAGTGAAGCGTGATATTCTAATTAAGGGTGTCGCCATATTGGTAAAGTGGCTCTTTTGACACATGCGCAGTGCAAACAGAAGATTACGTTGCAACCTGCGACACTGGAATTCCCGACCTCAAGCCTGTGCATGTGCGTCGTAGTACAACATAAAATAACAGGAATTTGTTGTACTGTATATTTGTAGGCATGTTTTGTTTAGTATTTAGCATTCACACTAAACGTAGGATCGATGTTGTGCTCGCAAATATGCCGCTTGTTGCTCGTGCAAGAGAAATGCACGCGCAGCTCAGGCACAAGCGTTGGACTATGTCACATGATTATTACGTCATGACAAACAATCGTCCAAACTGGCTTCATTTACAATGTAAATGTACATAAGCACCAAGAAAATATTATTAAGCACCATATGAACCAAGTGTCGCACCTGAAAACTATTTTGCGGAGCAGTTAAACCGCTACTTAATTTATGAAGTGCTTCTCAAACTGGGGATCGGGACTCCCCGGGAGGTCGCGAGACACAGAGGAGGGGGTCACAAGATGATTTTCAGTAAATTAAATAACATTTTTTAATGATTTAAAATGGCATAGTTTAGACATAATTGTTAGTAGTAGTACAGTTATACATTACTTTGATGTATTCTGCTAATAGCCTATATTGAAATACAATCAAATAATAATATGGCTGTTATTCTTCTACCACCTCTGGGGATAGTGGGGGTCACGAGTCTCTGGCACTGTTATTTTGTGGGGTTGTGACCTGAAAAGTTTGAGAACCCCTGCTAGGCTGTAGTACCACCCGCCGGCACATGTCACGGCTGCTTCAATCCTAGACTCAGACTCAGACCCTGCCCCCTTGGTTGCAATTATGGTTGCTGTTTCGTCATGCCATGCTAAAAAAATGCTGTTATTTTCAGTCTCAACATTTTGTAATTGCTTCTTTGTATATATACTGTATTAAGATACATATAATAATGTAAACATACTTATTAATTAGTTAACGGGTTCAGTTGGTAAATCACATTTATCAGAGAATCATGGCATTTATGTTAGACCTGACCCAGACAAACCCTCAAAGTTGGATCCGACCCGGTCAGGTCTCGGGTCGGGTCTCAGAATTTCGGGTCTCGGAGGACCCGTGAAGACCTCCATGCACTAGAGTATAAGCTAAAATGGCTGCCTAATGTAAATGTAATGCATATTTTGTGTAGGCTATTTGTCATATCATGCAATGGCAATAGTCGACAATAGTTTCACCAATGAGCTTTTACATTTCAAGTTTTACACGGCTGAAAAGTTTACTCCAAAGATAAAGTAAAAGATAAATACACCTACTACACAATATAAACAAAAATGGCCAGATATGTAGCAGTGGCAACATAAAGTGATTGAATAGCTGGTGTTGGCCAGCATAACGGAATGTAAGAATGTGCTTTTAAGATTCAAGGGTGGAGCAGATTTGAATGGTTTCAACAAAAACAGGATAAACAAGTGATCCGTCATGCAGACATGCCAACCATAACAGCGGACCACAGGGAGGAATGAATAGATTATGCCACACTTTATAAGAGCGGAGTTAGAGAAATGAGCTTCTGACCACAAGGTTACAGATGTGGAGCCCGCCCAGACTGACTGCAAATATAGATTGGCAAGCTCTTCTCACGCTCTCTCTCTTAACAAACCAGATGACCTTGAACAGGCTCTGTACACTGTTGGAGGCACCTATAGACTGAGATACAATGTTGCTGCATACCTATTTTTTTAATTGTTCAAATATTTTCTATTTACATTGAACTAAATCCGAGTATAAAGCCCATAAGTCAATGTATTTCATTATGTAACATCCCAAGAGGATACACGTCTGGAATAGGCCACTCGTGCCATGCCTGTGAGCGAGAATTACGGTAGGATTACTAATGGAAGGCCTCTGATACTGAGGTGAAAGCTGATGGTCTTGCGATACAGAAAGGAATGGCAGGTTTGTGAGGCTAAGAGCAATGTAATGGCAGATGCTGGCCAGATGGCTGAGTGTGTTTCCGCTGACGATAAAAGAATAGCACTGGTAGCGGCAGAGTGGAGGGTCCATTTTTTGTACTTTCCGTGCATCTGAAACAAGATAAATCCTTGTTGCCATTGTTCTTGACCATAACTGTTACTTCAGAACATGAACATATGTGTATTGTTTATACAGAAATCCTTCTGATGTGTTCAGAATTGCCTTTGTGGTAGAAAACAACATTACAAAAGTGTTTTGTTTTGAAACTCAGAATACATGCCACTTTCATATATGTGCTGAGTGGCTGGCACTCCCATATGCTCCTCCCAAATAGTCAATAGTCTCACAAAGGTCTCCATCACTTCCTTTTATCAATTACACCTACTGTATGCACCTATGTATGTAAAACATTCAAAGATGTCACAGTAGAGGTGTGTACTTTCAATTTGGCCTAAAATATCTGGTAGATACAAAACTAGTTTTAACTTCTACTCAGATATTTCACCTCTGGAATACTGCTTCTTTTAGAATTAACATAGAAGTGCTAGACCTTGTTGACAGAAATAATAAATAATAAAGAAAAAGTGTAAAAAGAAACTAGATAAATATGGCCTGTTAAACGCTAGATCCCATTGATCTCCTCCAGTAGCCAGGGAGTTCCATACAGCTGCAGTGCCCACATCAGTGGCAGCAGGGAGCTGAAAGCCACTGTGCTACCAGTACGCTACTCTAAGAAGGGGCGTGTCAAACAGGCTGTGGGCTGGCCTATAAAACCATGATGTTTCCACAGTTCCAACATATTTAATCCTATAGCTAGAAAAACAGTCATCCCTGTAATATAATGACATATTCAGTATGATATATCATGATAGCTATGAAGGTTTCTATATAGCTGGAAATAAGTATTTCTGATTGTATAGGAACAGCTTTAGGGTTTTCATCTTTATCTGCGGAAGGCCTGAGGATTTGTTAAATATGGATAAAGTACAAGATCACCTGATGTAATAAAAACTGCTCAGCTTGAACAATGTAATCACATTCAGCCAGACATCAGACTATATAGTCTATAGGCCTACTCAACATACAAAACCAGTGAAAAGTAGTAATACTTGTAACTCTGTTGCTTTTTATTTGGTCACTATAGCCAGGGTAGGTATTCTATGTGATGTAATGTAATAATTTAGGGTAGCCTACATGACATAGCCCATGTCATAACATAATTTGCATCCACGTGTCAAGCTTTCTAGTAGCCTATAGTGCACTATACAGGCATATAGGCTAATATATGTATATTATCCTGTTGTAACACCACCAATGAGTCTCAGCAATATTATAAAAAAGACTATAACAAAAGGGTTTCGTAATTTACACCTATGCAAACGAAACACGTATATGCTTTTCAATTAAACCGACTTCTTCAACAATATGAACTTCTGGGCTGTGCAGCGCTGCAGCAGTAGAGAGGCTGCAGCCTACTTCGATATGAACCGGCGTAACCATTATAATAACAGTGTCATTACCACAGCCCGATAGTCCCAAAAGACGACTCAAATAGGCTAAGGCTATCCTCTCTATGCAAAAATCAAGATCCCAAGGAGATACTTTTTCTCTGCCTATGTATCGAGATGAAGCCTTCTGCGACAAAAGACACTCACCTCTAGCAGACATGCCGGGTAGGTATCGCTACTGAAGATCCGTCTTTCTTTAGCGTGAATTCGTGGATCTCCGTTTTAAAAGGATCAGCACCGATAGTCGGACTTAATGCGGGAGGCCTATTGTTAACGTGGCTAATAATTAGGTATTATACGAGGGTAAAATACGGCCTGCGTTTGGTAGACTAGAACAGACTGCGCGATGGAGACCACTTTATAGCGGCAGGGCGTGTCCTGGAACAAACAGCGCATCCCCGTTATTTTCCTACAAGTTTTTAAGACATCGCGCCATTAATCGTTTAGGCTACTTTAGCAGTCAATACAATGCCTATTACAAATATGAGGTTTGGTTGATAACAAGAATCTGTTCGCTATATCCGGGTAGACAGTGAGTTTTTTTAAATGTGCCATTAGGCTACCATATTGTATGTGGGGATTTTGCTGAATATGATCATAAAGACAACAGTAAAATGAATACACGTTTAGGGCTAGGCTTTATATTAAATGTAGATGTGCCTCTTTGAAGAAAACATTCTGCTGCAAATGTATTTACAAGCCAGTTGAATAGCTGACTTTGAAATAGTATTCGAAATAAACGGAGCCTGTTTGCTATAGCACCCCATATTAATATGTGTTATGACATATGCCTGAAATTCAGATAACCTATGTGAATCTAATAGCCTATGTGAATTTATGAATTGGCATTTCATTGTAACTTTTATAAGTATGATTTTTAAACCTATATGGTATTAAAAAAAACGTCTTGGTCTAATTATTCGTTTAATATTGTCCATAATGGAATTAATTGATTATTGTCTCTAATTGAAACCTATCTCCTTTGTATTTGCTCCATCTGGTGGTCACATATAGCAGTGCTTGGCCATGTAAGTGCCACGGTGTCCAAAAGTGAACGTTACGTTGTGCAATAGACGTCTTGTTTACAGTTGTAACAGGCCCAAGTCCTGTATAGCTGGTCGCATTTTATATGTTTATTGCTTGGATTTACATTTTCATCTCAAGGGTCGGTTTATGAAACCTCCAATCTGGATCGAGGCAGTAGCAATAGGAAGAAGAAGATAGAGGAATTCTCTAGGTCTTCTCGTGAGAAACTGGTTCAGTCGAAGAACAAAATGTTCTCCAAATTCACATCTATTCTCCAGCACGCAGTGGAAGCGGTGAGTTGTGTGTTTTTGATAATACAAATTGGTTGTATCACAAATATAGCTTTATCGGGCAGTAAAGGTTCGCGTAACGTCCGCTTTACTGTACCGAGGGTTAGCTACATGGCTAGCGAATTAGCGTAAGCTAACATTGGCGTTGTGTGTTTTGTCGTGTTATGTGTAGTGTACATGCTATTATATCATGTTGAATTGACGTCACTGTTTGGAATAATCATGCCATTATTATATTATTTTACATTGCCTACTACACTTGCTACAGTAAACAAGACAGTATAATTACGTATAATTAAACGATCAAATATTGCTCTCATCCAAGACAAGCTACGGTACGGCGGTAAGATAACGTCGTAGCTTGTCTGTCTCAACCAGCTGGAGTCTTGAGGAAATAATGCTATTTGTGGTTGATGGTGAACAGAGATTATAACTTGTTTCATCATAGTGTCAATGTGGTGGTTTGTGAGAACTAACTGGAAGAAACGTGCGATGTGTAATGTAATGTCTAAAGTAGACGAGCCTCATGACAAAGTTTTAAGATGACTGGATAATTAATATAAACTCTTATTGTATAATTGTTTTAAGATGATTTAGTAAATGCGATACAAATGACTAGTTCACCAGATTCAAGAATCACTAGAACTAGTCAGCGTTTTATTTGAATTAGTCTGGAACTAGACGGGCTGGAATTATTTCCACTACGTTCACTGATGCGTTAGCCTAGGGTACACGCATTAAGTGACCCAGAATCAATGGATTAGAAATAATTTCTTTACTGACTGATCTTCCAAACCAAAGTATAATTTAATGCACTGCTTTTGATTGGCCACTGTTCTTTTCCAGCTTGCCCCATCATTGCCGTTGCAGGAGGACTTTGTCTTCCACTGGAAGGCTATTACACATTATTACATAGAGACTTCTGGTAAGGAAATGTTTTGCAGCTTGAAATACAGTGCTTTTTCAGTGATCTATTTACATAGGCTTGTTTCTAATAGACCTGTTTTGCTACAGCAGACACCAACATGTATTCCCCTAGTACAAAGTGATATTTGTATAATGTCTAATGTCGGTGTGTTTCCCTGTCTAGATGACAAAGCTCCTGTCACAGACACCAACATCCCTTCCCACCTGGAGCAGATGCTGGACATCCTGACCCAGGAGGAAGAGGAGCGGGAGTCTGGAGAGACGGGTCCCTGCATGGAGTATCTCCTGCACCATAAGATCCTGGAGACCCTCTACACCTTGGGCAAGGCCGATGTAAGGCATCCCTAGTTGTTTCCTGCTGCCAAAAGCGCATGCTGCAACTGTAAAATACATAGCATTCTAACCGGGCATGTCACCCCTCCAGTAGTTAGTGGTGATGGTGGTAGTAATCTAGTGGTGGTGTTGTCGTCAGTGTCCTCCAGGGATGAAGCAGCAGGTGTTGACATTCTACACAAAGCTGCTGGGCCGAATTCGCCAACCCCTCCTCCCCCACATCAACGTCCACAGACCTGTACAGGTGAAGGCCCAAAGCGTATTAGCAGGGCATCGGCTGCCTGTTTATCTGTCTGTGCAAGTCGCTCGACTAACACGCTGTGTCAGATGTATTGTCGTATGTAACACGCTCTCTCCCATCAGAAACTGATCCGCCTATGTGGGGAGGTGCTGGCCGCTCCCACAGAGAATGAAGAGATCCAATTCCTCTGCATAGTCTGCGCCAAACTGAAGCAGGACCCATACCTGGTCAACTTCTTCCTTGAGGTGCGTCGCTATGACAACAGGATAGAGAAATGTAGAGGAAAAGAATGGCCAAGTGAATGTTAGACTAGTGGAAGAACGAACTTAAAAGGATTGCAGTTGAACTACTATTGTCCTTCTGGGCTCCAGAATGCTACTGAATTGGTAGCTATCGATTATTTTTTCGATTAATCGGATAACTACATTATTGATAATATAGAAATCCAGTCGATGCCATAGTGTGCT
>JAODUE010026973.1:3849-22363 GCA_027564755.1 Amblyopsis hoosieri
CCCCCCCCCCCCCCCCCCCCCCCCCCCCCCCCCCCCCCCCCCCCCCCCCCCCCAGCCCCCCCCCCCCCCGGCCCCCACTGGGAGGACCGCATCCAACAAATGTGGCCAGCTGCTAAGCCCTAGAACGCCACTGATATTTAGAGAATGCGCAGCCTTGACTTTACTTGCGTAAAGTGTGCTACACAGTGCTGGCTAACTGCGTCGATACCCGCCTACTTGACAGGAGAGGTATTTTGATTGCTGTTAATTGATGATGCACGACGACTACATATTGTAAGTCAAAGACCAAATCGGACGTTAAATTTACAAGGAGGAATTTGTTGGAAAATTAAACGATAGGGATCTGTTTTTTTTTTTGTTTTTTTTTTTACAGGTCTTTTAGGTAAAATTAGTAGGCTACGGTTATGGGGGCTGAGACAAACACAGCATAGAATTTTACCTGTGTTTGTATCTTGTTGTCCCCAACACAACGTACCTAGTAGCGTTCATTAAACCATTACTTGTAAAAGGTATAGTCAGCTATTGTAAGCTAATACGCTTTTTGTGAAATTCACCAAATATCTCCTTGCATTTCGCTATGTTACCGTTCTCTGTGCGTGCTGAAAAAAAGAATGCGGTACTTCTACACAGCCCTGGCTCCGTAAAAAGTCACCGCTCATAACAACAACGCCCTCAGCTCTGCAATGCATTTCAATGTGGGGCGAAGCTTCTGAGGGAGTTTGTTTTGGATTTGAGATCGAAGTCAGCAAGTGTTCTCGAGAATGACTGACCCTGCCTTTAGTATATAGATTTTTATCCTCTATTTCTAACCTCCTCTATCTCTCTCCCCCCCTCCTCCTCCTTCCCCCTCCCCCCCCTCCCCTCCACCCCCCATCAGAGCCCATGCGTGCCTTGCGCGGCCTCACCGCCACAGACCTCCAGGCCCGTCAGCTGACTCTGCTGTGGGAGACCCCGGCGTTCAACGTGACGCGCTGCCACGCCTACTCCGTGTCGCTGTGCTACCGCTACTCCACGGGCGTCGGCGGCGGCGGGGGCGGCGGGGGCGGCGGCGGCGGCGCCGGAGGCCACAACGCCACCGTGCGCGAGTGCCTGGCCGTGGAGCGCAACGCCTCGCGCTTCACGCTGCGCGACCTCCCTCCCTACCAGGCCGTGCACGTGGGGCTGTCCCTCGCCAACCCCGAGGGGAAGAAGGAGGGCCGGGAGGTCACCTTCCAAACGGAGGAGGACAGTGAGTATACACAAGATAATAATGGAATAGTGGTAACAAAATGGACATGCAGGGCAGTGGGGGTTCCCCAGTACCCAGGGTTGAATACCACCGGGCTAGAGCATAGGGCCTAGGGCTAGTCCGCTAACATGTTAAACAAACCAAAGATACTGTAATAATAACATGGACACGCTTGCGGTCACTTACATGGGCGTGTCACTAACAGCATTATGCTGAGGAGGCTGACACAGGCAGCGCCCAGGCAGCTTTATGTACCATGCATGGTATTAAACAAAGTCAATTTACCCCTGGAGGTCTACAGTTTGCTGCAGAAATACTGCTGTGGACACATAGCAGGTACTTGGGAATGAATGTAATATACTCAAAATACCCATTAACCCCCCCCCCACCTCCCCGTCCAAGAGAGAAATAATGGGCAAGGTTTTGGTGAAGTCTGTGGACCTCCCCATTGACTTGTCCCTGGCCTGCATAAAGCAGGGGTCTCCATCTCGAATCCTGAAGGACCACTGTCTTGCATGTTTTAGATGTCTGGCATGACCCCTGGCATAACATCAAAATCCGAAATATTATTTTGTTTATATATTTTTTACAGTATTGCTGCTATGCGTTTGATGACCTCTTGTGCTTGTGTGAGTACTGTATGCAGGAATGACGAGTGGTTCATAGATGGCGGCCCATCACAATGAAACAGGCACTGTGTTTGTGCTGTATGTGCCAAGCCTTCTACGTTGGGCAAAGCAGTGTTGTTGTTTACTTTGGGCATGCATACAGTAACTCCGTGTGGCAAGTCACGGACATGATGTGACTCTGACACGCGTCAGGCAGTTATGAGACAGCCAGTCAAGTAGAGTTTGGATGCGCTTTGACTGACTGATGCGGTAATTAAACAAATGGGCACTAGTGCTTGTTTTTAAGCAAGGGTGTGCGTGTGTGGTCTAGAGGACAGAATGTGGTTATGTTAGTGTCTGTTATAAGTGTCTGGTCTTTCAAAAAGTACAATTTTGAGAATGTACATCCCCCGGATTGAGAATGGCTGAGAGGGTCCACTTAGTAAATAAATATATTATTTTAGCTACCAGTGATGGATGTTACCTACAAACCCTTAAAGAAACACTGTTGTAATATTGAGCGATCCATCATTTTACAAGGGTATGTGTCACATCTTCTAAATAGGGCATCTTACTTGGTAACCATATCTATTACTAATATGAGTCTGCATCTGCAATAGCAGATGGCCAGAGTGCCGAGGATTTGTGTGTTTTCACAACGGCCCCAGATCGTGTTAATGAATGGACGAGCACTCTGTGACTGTGACGTCACCCACAGGTTATCTGATAATAAATGGGTTTGAAGCGTGAAGTGTGCTGATTCTGGCTGCCGCCATCTTGGCAGTGCCTGACACCGCCTGTCACTCACGACTGTCCATAATAATGGGATAAATGTGTGGCTAAATACTGTATATTTTCAGTTAATTAGTTGTTGCACAATTATCATGAACGGGGAAGCTAGCTTTAGAGACCAAGGGCCCTATTTTAGCTTTCTAAAGACGCAATCTGCATTTAGGGCATGTACAAACTTTTGCTAGTTTAACAGCATATAAAACGTTTTTTGCGCCAGGCGCATGGTTCAAAAAACCTACAGAATAGCCTACCACCTTGTCTCCAATCAATTCGACATCACACAGAACACGAAGCATGCGCAGAAGAATGCAAGCAGGACATTATCTAGTTTAACCGTTTACATGATAGAATTATTTTTTCAATCGGGTCATGGAACGGGTCATACCACCCCTCTGCTTTGGAATTACATTTCAATCGGGTTTGGGCTGTTCTCGTCCGATTGAGGTGTTCTTTATGGAGCATTTTCATTCAGATTAGTAGGAATAATAGGGTTCATGTAAATGCAGTTAGCATAATATAGTTCCTGTTAAATGACAAGTTCACATGCTCAGCCTTCATCAAACATCAGTTTAATATGAGTGAAGGTTGGTTATTTTATTTATTGTTTGGATGATGTCCTGAATGCAACCAAACCAAGGTTTATGGTCAGATTAAATGGGGCACTCAAAGTATGGGAAATATCCTGTATTTATTTAACATGTGAAAATATTTGCAGTTCTAAGAGAGGCATTGTGAACTGGTTTCTCATTGTTATTCTGCTCAATATTAATACCAGTATAATAGGCTTGCTGATGCAGCATCAACATTCTTCAAGATGCTCTTCATTTTCAAACGAAAACCATAGAAAAAAATATAAAAAAGGGGGGAGGGGCGGGGGGGCATATCTTTGTCCAACCAGACTGTCTGGGGATGGATTTTATGTTTATTTCTTATCATCTGTTATTTGTTGGTGCCATAGCCAAGCAGATCATCTCTGTGCTGATGTCTGGCTGTAGGAGAAATCAATTCTGCCATGAAAAAGTCAAAACAAACAAGAGTTCTCTCAGAGACCAAGAGAGGGAGAGCATTGAGAGGGGATCCGGTCTTTGAAGAATAAGGAGAAAAGACAAATACACACACACACACACACACACACACACACACATGCGAACCATTAGGAGCATTCCTTCAAATAAATTCTTAATTAGCAACAATGTTCTCTGGACCAACTCTGAGAAGTCGACTCAGCTTTTTGAATGTTGCCTCAGCCTCAGGCCTGAGCTCTCACACGGCAACTAAGGTCCACGGCCCCACCGGGATCATCTGCGGAATAACAAGACTTATAATAATCAGTGTCCCAATTATCACAATCGCATTGTGAAAGGGTTTTGTCCTTCTGTCTCCCCCTGTTGCAACAGTCGGTGAGCATCGTTTCATATTATTTTGTATTTGAAAGTTTCAGCTAGTTTTGTAGAAATAATAATAATGGTAGACTTTTTCATAATTGATAGGTTTCATAATGTAGTACGTATCGCTAATACTCCCTGCCTTTTTTAACATCTTTTGCACGTACGCACGAGTGCTCGTCCTGCCCTGTGGTCCTGCGGTTCAGAGCAACTGTCACATTCACTTTGCTGTGGATACTGACTGGAGACGCTGGCTGCAGGATTAGCGCGTCATTTTCCCAACAAGTGTTTGTTCTTGCGACTCCTTCCAGTTCCCGGAGGCATAGCGCCAGAATCACTGAGCTTCACCCCTCTGGATGACATGATCTTTCTGAAGTGGGAGGAGCCTGTGGAACCCAATGGCCTTATTACCCAATACGAGGTGAGCATACTTCCACCATATACTGGTATATAATGCTTTCATCCAGCATTCTTAAAGGTATAGTAAGCTATTTTAAACTAATACACTAGTCTACTACACTTGCTACTGTAACTTACTGTTATCTGTGCGTACTGAAAGAATTAACTTGAGTTTCTGCACAGCCCTAGCTCAGTAAAGAGTAACACAAACAAATAATAATATCATAACAATAGAAGAACTATTGTTCTACCACCTTGTCACAACAAGCAGACAGCTGAAACGACTAGTTTCACATAATCACCACTTAATCACGAGTGCGCTCGCTAAAGCAAAATGGTGTTATTAATTGGGTCGGTCGATGATTATTCTCCCTATTTGCGATGCGTTTCCGGAGCTTTGCCTCACAGAAGTCAGTCAGCTGTGGGAATGCTACCTGTCTCCATCCCTTGCCTCCTCCATCCCTGCAATGTCACCTGAAGGATATTATTAAATGGGATTTGTGGTTTGACATAAAAAGTAGAGGCTGCGAGGGATTTCCCCCCCCTCTGTAGTGCGTTGATCTCCTTGGGCTTGACAGCGGAGGCTTTATGCCGAGCTGGAGAAATCCTCTTAATTTCTCCCAGATTAAAGCCATTGACCATGTCTGCCTGAGCCCATCGACCGACGCCATGCTGTCCTGCAAGTCCGGCTTGTTTGCCGCCATCTTTCATGTGTTTGCCTTTGTAGGGAGGACACAGAGGTCTCTGTGTATTTAGCAACACGTTGACTTAGCTTGCGTGCCGTATTATGCTAACCCTGGGGTATTGGCTTGTGTGTGTGTGTGTGTGTGTGTGCGCGTGCACGCGTGTGCATGTGTGAGATGGACACACTCCTGCGTGTGTTGTACAGAGCAGAACTACTGTGTTCTTGGTTTTTGTATCCAGCCGGCCACACGTGCATGTTAGTGCGTGTGTGTAGCATATGTTTTGAGATGCTGGTGCTAGTGATCTAGCGGTACAAATAATATAAATACACTTTTAAATTGTATTACTATAATTTGTACTTTAAGTTTTATTACTAGAATTAGTAAGTGTAAGTCCCTTTTGTGTAAAACCAAATGTGTAAAAATGAATTGTGTGTGGGTTGGGTTGAGGTCTATATCTTACTGTCCACTTTCAGGTTACAGTAAGGTTAATATTATTGAACATGTTTTATTATGAAGCGCAAAGGGACACAATAGTGCTACTGTGCAAAACATAATGTGAAATGTCTAACAGAAGACACCCAATATGTAATTTCCCGGCCATTGCAATCTATTAGCTAACCTTAGAAAATCATTGGTATCTCATATTACCTTCTAAATACCCGGTTGGGTGGATCAATTTTTATTTCACAGTACCACTCGAGTCATATTCCTCGTAAACCCACAAGAACATTCGGCACATTGATTTAAAAAAGCTAAATAATTTCAAAGTCAAGTGGATTGTAGGGGGAAATCAATGCAATGTTAGAATTAGTATTGATGACAGATAGAGGGCCACATAGTCAATGGCTTATGCTAGCCGCGCTAGAAGAACCACATGAATCATTCTGACTGCACTTATCGGCTCTCCTCCCATTTCACACAATGAAGATGTCATTTAGTGCCCGCAGTATCGAGTACGCTGCCATGTCTTGATTAGGCACCTCCATCTCGTCCCTCCTCTCATTGTGACCATAGATCAGCTATCAGAGCATCGAGTCGTCTGATCCCGGCATCAATGTTCCCGGACCCAGACGAACGGTGTCCAAGCTGAAGAACGAGACCTACCACATGTTCTCCAACCTCCATCCCGGAACCACCTACCTGATCTCCGTCCGTGCCCGCACAGCCAAAGGCTTTGGCCAGACCGCGCTTACCGAAATCACCACCAACATCTCTGGTAAGCACTATGTCAAAAAGGCCCCGTATCAGTCCAATTTCAAACCAATTTTGGACAGACTTTATCAGTTTCAGTGTTGTAACTCTTTTTTATTTTTCTTTCCCATTGGTTGGTTACAATCCAGAAATTGTCACACCTGGGGCCAAATCTAACCGACTTGTTTTGCACAGTTCATTTTCCCACAGGTTCTTTGGCAAAATTACAGATAGAGAGATTTAAAAAAATGCTGTCGGGCCTTTCAGGTCCACCAACTGACAGCAACGTAACTGGAAACACTTACATTTTACCATAGGGGACCTTTACATTACTCTGTTTTGCTTGCTTGTGACTGGCGACAATTTGGCAAAAACATGAAAGACATTTAATGGCATCTGTGTCAGCAGTGTGAAAGTAAACGTGCTCTCTGAAACCAATACAGTGCCCCAATATTGTGTCTGCTCTCTATACCTATATCCATATCCATATATCACCATATCATATATGGAGGACACAGGTTTCTCTCAGAATCTGTGACTATAATCAGGGTCTGAGATTTTGCTCTCTTGATCTCTGTGGGTGTTTTATTTATTATTATTTTTGTATTGTCTTGCAGAAGCAAAACTACTTCCCCCACAGAGCAATAACTATTTTCCTGTTGCTGTGCCAAAGGGAGTGACACACTCATCTCACCGTCTAGCACATATAAATTAACTCTTATGAGACGCTGTGGCACTGTGCCGGGGACGCTTGTGGGGCTTTTGTATACGGCAACGCGGTGGCGTGTATTCTCCGAGCTTATTACCCAGTGATAGAAATCCTGCCTCTGTGTCCCATTCCCTTTTAATGATGCATGTTGTGCTTGTTAAGGGAAGGGGTTTACACCTCTCAGGAATGCACAAATCAGCCCCCGTTCCCCCAAACACAGGCACGCATTTTTGCTTTATTTTCTTTATTTTTTTCAATTTTTATCATATCATTATGCAGTGTAGAGGGCTGGTTTCTTTAATTATAGCTTTACTTCTCAGTCTACTCGTTGGTTGTATTTTAGACTGGCATCAAGCCAGGACACGGATATCCCGAGTCCAGTGGTCGCCACGAATCATCCTCAGCCTTGGTCACTGGCCTACAGTGCAGAACATTCACTCACGTTGAGCGTCTCTGAAATGTGCCCTGACAGCTAGCAAACACTGAACACCTTCTACAGCTACTGCTGTCAGCATCTTCAAGCAATTCCCACCACAGAGCATTGTGTTATTGCGTGCGTGTGTTTGTGTCTGTGTGTGTTTCCGCGTGTCTGCACACAGAGATGCGCTCTCACACAAACACACAATCACACGCACACTCGCGCACACAGACAATGCACACACTGAGGTCTATTCCCCTGTGGCTGATACACAAATCATCCCCCAAACTCTTTCTCTGTAGCGGCATACATCAAATGCTCTTTTAGTTTTGACAGACCACAGCAGACCTTTAATGACAACAAAGGCACATGCAGTTTTTCTTTAATGTCTCACCTTAATGGAAGTCGGCTCTAGCAAGTCTGTTTTTAATAAGATAATCATTGATTCCTCAATAATGGTATGCTTTCCTCCCCTTCACTAATTGACTAGAGAGATTGAAGAGAATATGGCGGCAGCCGCATCTCAGGGGAGGGGCCCAACTTCGGCCAAATCCTTTTAAATGAGCAGCTTCTTCAATTTGCCCATAACTTTTAATTGGACTTGTATCCAAGACAACCGGAACAGATATTCACCCAGTTTACTGTATGTGTGGAAGTGGGTGTTAAAGGGAGTGTTAGCCAGTTATGGTGAGCTGGGAACGGGCTTTTTGTGAACATTAAAGGGTCTGTCAGCTTTACAGGGCCTACGGGGGCTGTAGAATGTTTATCAGGGATCGGGGAGAGACCACATGTGGCTGTTGTAGAGGTGTTGATGGACCCTGTGCAGGTGGCTAAAATGAGCACTGCTGACAATATAGTATTTGCATGTGTGTGTAAAATTTCTGAGCCATAGCGGCTAATATATGTGGAGCCTGGGTGAGGTTCCTCATACCGTGTATGTTAGCGATGTCCGCTTGCTTATTGCTTAGTAGACTATTGTTTATTATGGATGTTGTATTATTATGTTTTCCGTTTGGTCAAATTATTTGCTTATTCGTTGTAGGGGTGGGTGATATGGGGGGAAAATAAGTAATATCTTGCAAAATGCCTTAGTGAGTTGGGGCGGAGTAAGGTCATGCGGAGAGTGAAACTGGAAAACACGCAGCATTGTTTTGCTTCGGGTAACAAAAACGAACACACATTTCACCGACGTCATACACACTCGACTATCGTGAATCATGTGCAACATGTTAACGTTTGTGAGCGGGACAATTTAAATACTGTTGATGTTTGCGATTAAGTAATTTACTACATCTCGTGTAGAACATGACACGGTACATCGAGTATATTCGATGTATCGCCCACCCCTAATTTGTTGATACCCCTGTGCTAAGGGTGTAATGTAAATAAAAGCTATTTCAACAGAACCTTAATATGCATGTTGTCAGTAATAGGATTTGACACCATCACTAGAATGGACCTCATCAGCGCTCCGGTTGGCCTATTAGCAGCACACGTGTGTGTGTGTGTGTGTGTGTATAATATTTTGTGAGCCATGAGGGCTAATGTACTGTGTGTGTGTGTGTGTTTTTCTCCCAGCGCCGACGTTTGATTACGGGGACATCCCCTCCCCTCTGAGCGAGACCGACAGCACGATCACTGTCCTGCTTCGCCCCGCCCAAGGCAGAGGAGCGCCCGTCAGGTAATATAAGGAGCCTTTTCACGTGCGTGCGCACACACACACACACACACACACACACACACACTCTGATGTCAGTGACACGTTAGCGAAGCAAGCGTTTAATAAATCACGGATGTCATTTAATCGGCTCTTTGTACAGTCTTTGCATGTCATGAATTAATTATTATCGTTTTGCATTTGTAATGCCTCCAGTTGCCGTCCCTTGCCGAATGCAGAGTGCACCAGTAATAATTAATTTAGCTCTTTAATTGGTCATTTTATTTAGTAAGACCAAATAAGGGTAATTTGGGAAAAATGTATAATTTATTAGCATTTTAAATGCACATTTAATTAATTACAAGCATACATTAATGTAAAAATGTTGTTGTGTTATTTATTCGCTGGCGTTATCATTATTACAAATGAATAATGCTGTAGAAATGATGTGGCATGCTGGGTTTTTCTACATCTTTGGATTCGGTCAAATGCTACCTTTCACTGTGGACCTTAAAGTGTGTCTATATGACTTTCTGCCACTAGATGTCCTACTAGCACACCAGCATATCAGACCAAGCAAATGATCTGCGGGCCACACACGCACGCACGCACGCACGCACGCACGCACGCACGCACGCACGCAGTATAATGCACAGAAGAGCTGGGATCACAACACACACACACAGGCAGTGTGATGTCATTCTCTGCTCAGGACACAATAACTCCACTATATATTTACATAGACAATAGTTGTTTGCTGCTACATAAATGTTTAAAATATGATACAGAGCACGTTTAAAGGTTTACCAGTACCATCCTTGACTACAGTACAGTACAGTGTAGGCACAGTACATATCATTACGGTACAGTACATATCAGTTCAGTACATATCATTACAGTACAGTGCATTGTCCTCCCCCAGCACGTATCAGGTGGTGGTGGACGAGGAGATCGTCAGGAAGGTGAAGCGGGAGCTGGGCCCCCAGGAGTGCTTCCCGCTGCCCACGTCCCACGGCGAGGCCCAGGCCCGGGGCACGCCCCACTACTACACGGCGGAGCTGCCGCCAAGCAGCCTTCCCGAGGCCAGCCCCTTTACCGTGGGGGACAACCACACCTACAACGGCTACTGGAACAGCCCGCTGGACCCGCGCAAGACCTACCACATCTACTTCCAGGCCATGAGCAACTTCCGAGGGGTGAGTGACGTTGAAGGGGGCGTGGGGGAAGGGGGGGGGGCGGGGGTACAGGGGTGAGGGGAGGTCTTCTTCATGTGGCGGTTTGCCGATTAAGAAACAACGTTCTGCTGCTGCTGTAAATAGCCTGGTGAAACCGGACCCACAATGCACTTGGTGACTAGGGTCTGGACGCACGCTCCATTGTTTGCAGTCATTGCATCCTACTCGACGTAGGGTTAAACGGATTGCGTTTATATAGCACGTGTCTTACCTTGCTAGCCCACTCAAAGCGCTGACTGGGTTCATTTAACCAGACTGTTTGCTTGCTTGTATGGCTTTATCCCCCTCTACAGTGCCGTCATTTGGAAACGCGCTTGACTCCAATGTCCTCGCAGTTAGCCACCCCCGCTTGGTCAGAAGCGAACAGGGTTTCCAGGCTGTAATCACAGCGAGAATGTATCTGAAGGCAATAATCAGGCTAGCATAATTTGGCTCCACACGACTGCTGCTCTTGGCTCAATTCTCCCTATGTACAGTATAGATATACAGTATAGATATACTGTACATACATATTGTAAGGTAATGCGAGGCTGTCAGCACGGGTCAGGCTGTGACTTTGCAAGAAACTGAAGAAATCAAGTCAAACAGAAGTGTAAGCTTTGTGGGAGGTTTTATTTGCCCTGATGCCAGTCCAAACACAACAGAAGAAGTATTAGTTATTACCGGGTCCCGCAGGAGAGACATAACTATAACCAACACCTGTTACTAGAAGGTTAATGTCCTCCCGTTAGGGTGCTCTTGTTTATCCAGTACGGGTCGGGTTTGGTGTTCCTTTCCTCGCTCCAGTGCGGCTTCTTTCAGCTCAAATCTTCTCTGACAACACCAAAGAGTTTATCTTTGCTGTTGACTCTTGTTTGGTGTCGTGTGGTGGATGGGATGATTGACATCTGAAGACACGAGACATATTGGCTATTTAATAATGTGTTAATTTAACAAACAGGAGCACCAGTAGCGTGTGGAAGAACCACAAACAGCCTGGCACCTCCTCATCATGCTGGTCACATGCTGGTCACCGTTCCTCAACCAGCCTTTGTCACAGGTCGTGGTTGTGTCGGTCACTCTGGTACCAACAGCACGCCCAAGCTGATCCCACATATGTCCTTACTTTTTGTGCATCATAGATGTACGGTATTTGAAAACCTAGAGAAAATAGCGTAAACTATAACTATATACACCGTGTATTTATACATCTGTATATGAGCATTTTGCTAATACGCAATCAAGGAGTTCACCGTTAAGCATAATAAAACTGGGATAAACTATAATGCCAAAAATGTAATCTTAAAATCTGACCTCCCCCGCCTCTTGAATCACATCACACCACCTCCGTCCCTCACATAACCCCCCACCCCCCCTTCCCCAACACTGACAACAACTGTTCCAGACGGCTGGTGAACGGTACATGAGTTTTTAGGGAACGCTCGGGGGCTGTGTTCCGCTGTATACTGCGAGACAGGTCAGTCTGTGTGGGCTTGCAACTGTATAAACAATATTTATCCTCAGACAAAAAAAAAAAAAACTCTTGTTGGACGGGAACATTGTGCTGGCTTTTGTACCTAGCAGGAAATCACATCGTCTTCCAGCTCTTGATTTGATTCTGTGCAAACAAAACCAGTCCAGTGAGGGAAATTACTTCTGGATTAACTCATTCATTCCTTAAATGTATGGACTTTTCTATATGTTATTTTGCATGTTTGATGTTGCGTCCTGAGTTTTCCCTTTTTACCCGCGTTTCATGTCTGTTCCTGATCTGTAGCTGACATTAGTATTAGTCATGGGCAATAATAATATAGCGAGCAAAATAGTGACTATGGTGATCAAGTCTCAAGGCCAATGGCTAATCCTCAACAAGCTGTTTTTAAAACATCTGCTACTGTAAGTGGTCTATGGTGACAGCTGAAATATCTATTTTAAATAGGTTCCATTTATTTTTGTATAAAAAATATCCTGTTATCCCATGTAATAAGCACTGCGTTCTTTCAATTCTTCTGTTTATTTTCATTTCATTGTTCTTGAGCACACAAAGCCAAATCATGCCCTGAGAAAGCAATGTTATTATTCCAAAAGCCTCTACAGGAACAGTTACCTGCCGGCTACCTGGGAAAGACAGTCACTTACGAATAATTGGGAAAATGGTGCCGAGGATAAAACTGTTGTTTTCATATTCAAAAGCTGTGGAAATGTGTCCGTCTGTCCAGAAAATGTGTGTCCTTGAAGGCATGGTCATTTGCGGTCATCAGTCAGTTACTGCCGTATTCACCTTGGCCAGTTCTGTGAGCAGCTGTTTATTTTGTAATCGTGGTGGTCTGTAGTACGAGTCCCCTTAGCTGAGCTTGACAGGGGAATATTATTATAATCCTGAGCATCTCTCTCTTAGTCCGGCTCCGCCCAACTATTGCTCTCAGCTCAATTTATTTAGCTGATATTATAGTCTGGAAACCCTGTTCGCATTAGCGTTCGCACAGCCACCCTGCTGGCGGACCAATCAGGAAGGGGTAGTGAGATGACGTTGAAGTCAAGCGTGTTTCTAAATAGCGGTAGAGCTAGATCAAGGCGATCAAAGCTATTTTAACAGTTGTAGCAACGAAGATTGGTTAAACGCTGTCCAATAGATTCAATCAGATGTCTACGCTCAGTAGGAACAAATAAACGTTAGCGTTTATCAGTGGAGCATTGCCAGACCTTATTCACAAAGTGAATTTTAGGTCTGGTTACACCAGGCTATCTCTCTCTGGTCCCCGCGGGACAAAACACACTCTGCAGCATGAAGAAAAAAATATATTCTCTCAAGGCTGCAATGATTTCTCCTGGAACTACTACTGACGGTGCCCTCTGTAGTGGGTCAAAGAGACATTATACAGTATACGAATACATAGATGTCAATAAATCTAGCATTTGTTTTGCAGTCAGGTGTTGTTTTGTCATATTTTGAAATGACCTACTGTATCGACATTCACTGCAACTACTGGCACACTCACAACACAAAACAAAACCTCCCCTCCCATCGCGGATGAAAGAACAAACCTAGTGGAAACACTGAGATCTATGAACGCGGTATGTTGCACGCATGTCAATTAAAAGGGGCGTGCTTACATTTGGAGATGATGCTCCTAAGGCTGGCTTTACGCGGTGAAGCTTTCACGCAACTAGTTGTAGGTTGCAAGTTGCATGAAACTTAATTTCAATGCAACTTGACAGTTACAGAGCTGTGCAGTGAGTGCACTAAATTTCACCAGCCTAATCAGTCGCAAATCCCCGCGCATATCCTGAAATTGCCACCTTGCGCCACGCTCAAAATTAAAATAATATCAACTTTGACCTAGTTACCGCTGACCTTTCAAAGCGCAACCATTTAGTACCCTATGTGACTGACAGAAGCGGCAGTGAAATTAAGGACGAATCCATTCTCTGCCTCTGTAATCCTCACAGATTTTCCAGGTTGAGTGGTTAATTTACCCTCTAATTGGGTTAATACTCTCATATGGTTATAGTCGGATGTGGAAGTGGAGACGAGCTGATTGTTCAGCCAGTGGAAATAAAAACAATGTTTTCATAATACTTTTTATAACGGCACAAACGGTTCACAAATATAATACAGGTTAAACTAAGAGATCTGCTGAAAATAACGTTAGAAATATATATATTTATCGTTTAGCATTGCTTGCTAGCGAGAGTGTGTTGTTCTATCTCCGGTAGTGCATCTTCCTCATTGCCTAGACATGTTGACTCTGCGCCCTACATCACGTTGAGCGAAGCGCAAATTGCTTATCATGTGTAAGCACCTTAACGTTTTCAGTGAGGGGCACCAACGCTATAGTGGATAAGGTTATTCTGGAGCCACATACAATATACAGCGGCCCCGGTAAGTGCTGTGTTGTGAGCATTCCAACACAGCCCGGCTACTAAGCGTGGGATTAGACAGGGAGGGCCCGACTTTACCGGCGGATGGGATTAGCTATTGTTCTGCCTGTCAGGAGGCCAGAGCTGACTGGCCGTGAGCTGGAGGGATACAGTATGACCATCCCCCCTCCCTGTCCCTCTCCCTTCCCCCACAGGGCACGGACATTGCTGTTTGCCCCACACACACACACACACACACACACTAGGGTTGGGCCGACAGACGATGTCATCGTCCATCGCCGATGGCTGACAGACATCACAATGTTTCGCAGACATCGTGATAAAAAAAAAAAGTAAATAAAAAAGTGGCAAAGCAGCGTTCAGACAAAGTTATTAATATCTTCTGAAATACTGCGTAATGTTTTCCGTTAAAGGCTCGCAGAATTGCTGTGATCAGGACCACCTTTACTTCATGCCCCTCTCTCTCTCTCTCTCTCTCTCTCTCTCTCTCTCTCTCTCTCTCTCTCTCTCTCTCTCTCTCTCTCTCTCTCTGTCTCTCAAAAAAACACAGACACGTACTCGCGCAGATGCAGATGCTGTGCGTAATGTACATCTGTCACGCATCTCCCTGCAAAAAATGCATTATGCTAATGTAATGCTAACAGCAGCAAAATTACAAAATAGTTGGCTGTCGCCTACCGTGACATGTTAGGTTGTTCGCTAGCCAGAAGTGGCGTTCCTCTTTCATTAGGTAGGCTATAAACTACAAGTAGCTATGCCAGATAGGTGAAGTGGAACTGTAGACATCGCCCAACCCTAATACACACTCACATACGCACACAAGCAACAATTACCACTCGCTCGTGTCCCCCAACTCTTCTTTCTGTTCTGAATGGACGTCGTCAGCAGCATGCTTATACCCGCCACGCCATGCCACGTGTACGACCAGCATTAGCGCAGATTAGCAAGGGTGCCACGCTGTCACAGGAAGAACCCCAGCTTCCATCCACACCATTGCTGCTTTACCGTCTCATAGGACTCTCATGCCGATGCATACAGTATGTCATGTCATCGATTTTTAGAAGAGTTTCCATAGAAACCCACGTAACAGCACCCTGAAAAAAAGCATTTGTTTTTGTTAAGCTTTTAGTCTGGTTTCCAATGTTCTCGGCCCAACAAGAATGCTTGCAATACAAATAAAACGTTTGGTACATACGAGAGCCAAACTTATTTTAATAACATTTTATTTTAATAAGAGTGTAGTAAAACAGATCCAAAAGTATTTTACTCTTCTTTCAAAGTTAAAGTCAGCATGGAAAAGAGGTTTACTGTACCTTGCTAGTATCCCATGTTTAGCTATAGTATAGCATGAAAGAGTACTGTATTTCCTATGGAGCCTTCAGAATCACAGCGTTCTGAAAGAGGCAAGATTTGATGCTCAGTTTGAGGCCCGCTGGCCCCTACTGGCCTGATCATAAAAGCTGGTTCTGGTGCAAAACAGCCGCTGTTCCCATATGTTCTCTATATCTGCCAATCATTGTGTTTTCACACTAACAATGCCCTTGTCTGGAAGTGTATAAACATCACGAAGGCCTACAGTACAGCTAATTTAATCCAGGTGTGTGTGTGTGGTCCAGTTCAGTTTGTGCTGGGCCAACATCACAACAACTAGTCCTCCAAAAAAACGCTGGCAGCTAGGTAAATATCAGAAAGCGTTATGTGCGACCCGTGATATTCTGGAATTTACCCATGCTAATTTCCCAGAGAGTGGCCTAGCCTCTGTAATTGCTTTGATTGATCCATCTAAAGAGGCACTTGAAAGACTGAATTCAGACAGTTGCTTTGTAGGCCTCAGCGTGACAATGTAGCCCCGGAACAGCAGCCAATGACACGCACAACCACACCACTCCCCCCCCCCCGTATGCTGCCATGTCATATTTGGGCAGAGGGGATGATGGATGCATAGCAACCCCTCCGGAGCTAATGACACAGCAAGGCCTAGCTGTGGACGAGGAACCACAATGCATGCTGTCTGTCCCACATCATTATTACGCGGCTGCCCGTCGCGATTTTGGATGCTGCTACACCACTTTTTGTCTGGCTGGCACGTTCTTTATCATCTAGCGGCGAAGGATAATGCGTGGTGTCTCCGTGCCAGCGCTGCTAATGGTTATAATGAGTGTTGATAATGCATTGATTAGTCCATGTTGTCTGAGTTGGATTCTCTATTTAGAGGAGAATGTCAGCTTTGACACACTGGGTTTAATCAAATCACTATATACAGTTTATAGACACACACACACACACACACACCAGAGCCTTTTTCCGATGTAGTGTGGAGCAGCTTGGGCAATCTTTTATTTGCACGTTTATATGGCTTTTAGAACTGTAAATTCCAGTTTATGCAAACATTATATTCTCTTTGTTAATGTACTGTACATTGTAATGTACAATATGTGCACTGGCTTTATATAGCATATGAATCAAAATAGTGGGTTTTGCCTGTCATCATTTTATATCGCTTCATAGGACTATGAACCTGTTTAAGAAAAAAAATATCTAAATGCAGTTTCTTATAAAAAAAATAAAAGAAATAAAAGGGCATTTAACCACAATTTGAGGAAAGAGCTTTTTGCTCCTCTCCGAACGGGCAGATTTGCATAATTGTCACATAATGCTTGAATTAGTGTCTGTAAATCTTAATTTGATAATGCATCTCCTAGAGGTGTCAGTATAGAATTGGATTACGGTCTTGAATCTAATTAGTCTTGTTTGACAAAGGTCCTTTTCATAAGACTGAGATGTCATCAGCTGAAATTTGACCAAAATTAAATCCTTTTCATAATAACGATGCATTGGACTGGAGTCCTCCACTCAATTACATTCTCCCTTTAAGCTTTCACCGTGTTCTGTTCAGTAAAAACCCGTCCTCATTTCAACGGCGCTCTGAAATGTTCAAATGTTTTGAAATGGGATGTTGTCAGTGGGTCGATGCGTGTCTAACTTCTATGTGATGGGAGGCCTCACACCCCCTATGAATGTAATGTGTCCCATTACGCTGGAGGCGTCCGTCATTTTGGTTGCCAGTTTACTGGGAGTTTCACACAATAAAGGAACATTCATTGCTTTTTATGCGAAATATACAGTATATTTGTCAACCACCTGCGTCATATTTCAAATTTGTCAGTTCAATGTTTAACATCAGTGTCTTATTTTATTATATATCTTATGCAAACACACTTTCCTCTGTCTGTGCATTTATTTTTTCTTCCAGGAAACCAGAATAAGCTGTGTACGCATTGCTCGCAAAGGTAAGTCCACACAGACTCTTTTTTTTTTTTTTTCCCCTATATAAATACTCTGTATTTTACTACTATAATAAAGAGGAAGGTTGAGAAGTGATTGACTTACTGTGCTGTAGTACAGTTGGAACATCATTAATCTCTATAAACAACTATATGCATATTAATGCATAATCTGTAGGCAACGACTTTAAAATTGCTTTAAAATAAAAGCATCTGTATTCATATGCAGAAATCTGGTTTTAGAGATTAGATGAGCTCAGCTCCTACTTCATTCTTGCACCTCAAATTCCTAATCAGACTGTGTTCGTTTTCCGGATATCCGCTGGCTACATCGGAACCCCAGAAATATTGGCCATTGCCCCTAGAATCCAAATTGTCATGATGATTTAGCCGGTGGGCTCCAAAATCAGATAAAAGATGCATTATGCAAACCTGATTGGAAAATGGTGAAAACCTCACCTTTAAATTTCCTTTAGAGTAGAGCTTCTGTGGATTCTGAAAGTACCTTTACTGTCTCCTCATTCGAATATGAAATCTAAAGCAAATGTCACAGTGTCGAATAATCAGGTCGCTGCCATGCTTCTCTTTGAGGATGCAGGTGATTAAATAAAGACACATTTTCTCTCCCAAGGTTAGGTTCCTTGGGTTTGGAGCTTGAGGGAAAACGACAACATGCAGGGAGGGATTAGAGGTCAGGCTTTCATCCTGTTTGTCTGGGGGCCGACGCTGGGACATACTGTATTAAATCAAAGCCACTTCCTCTGTTCTCATCAGTAGCACGTTGGACAGCTACATCTGAGGGCTGTGACCTCTGTCTGGTCCAGAAGGGTCCTCCAGATCAAAACACCCAGATGGAGCTACCTGGCTCTATCAATATGAGAGAGCACTGGCCCTTCCGTGGCTCGGCTAGGGGATTCAAAGGGACATGAAAAGGGTACAGAAATTGACTTTAAGTCCTGATGCCAGTAGAGACTCCCCAAACACATATCTGGGGGGGGGGGGGGGGGGGGGGGGGGGGGGGGGGGGGGGGGGGGGGGGGGGGGGGGGGGGGGGGGGGGGGG
>JAODUE010026983.1:0-22362 GCA_027564755.1 Amblyopsis hoosieri
ACCTCTCTTTTTTTATTCTCTTCATCTATCTTATTTCTTTTTCCTATTTTTTTTTTTTTATTTTTTCTCCCCACCCCCCCTCCGCCCCCGCGCTTGCCTTTTTTTTTATTTTTAACCATCCCCCCCCCCCCCCCCCCCCCCCCATCCCCCATCCCCTCACTCCTCAGCTAGAGAAAACAGCGGCCACCAGGACAGGACTGGCTACCGGCCAATCAGCTGCTTCCAATTAGTGTGTAAACGCTGCTGAGAGCATGTTGAGGCCCCAGCAACAAGGGCTTATCATGCTATGGGGGTATGCGTGTTCCCTGGTGAAAACATTCCCGTGTTGGAGAAGGGGTTCTGGGGGTTACTCAGAAAGGGCTGAACATTCCTCGCAAACCCCAAAATAGAACACTGGAGAGAGGGAGGGAGGGATGGGTGGCGGGGGGTGGGTGAGAGCATTTGTCGAGGCTCAAAAATCTGCTCAGCAAACAATAGAGCCGTGGAGGAGTGAGACGAGGAGTCAGAACCAATCTCAAAACGTATTCTAGTGGATAAAACTCAACTGGATTTGTGATTTCAAGTTGCACTTTTCAAGTTACACTTTCACAAGTCTATAATACCTTTTAACTTTACTTTTCTTACTTTCAATCTAGATTGTTTCTGTAAGACAGCTTTTCAAGGCTACGCTAGGTAATAAGCACTAGAGTTATAAAGAAAAGTTAGCTGCTACAGCCACAGTCACCCATACAGACAGAAGTGGCTCACTGTACCCACTATATACATTATACCTCTCCTGGGGACAGAAGGCCCCACCAGTGAATGGCCCAGTGTCTCAAACATGTCACAGAATGAGAGTGATCACATGAAAACCAGCAGGCAATAACAGCTATTAGAACCTAGTTAGGCTAGGCCAGGCTAGACTGGCCTAGACCAGAGCTAGACCAGAGCTAGACCAGAGCTAGACCAGCCTAGACCAGCCTAGACCAGGCCTAGACCAGGCCTAGACCAGCCCTAGACAGGCCTACACCAGCCTAGACAGCCCTACACCAGCCTAGACAGCCCTAGACCAGCCTAGACCAGCCTAGACCAGCCTAGACAGGCCTAGACCAGCCTAGACCGGCCTAGACCAGCCTAGACCAGCCTAGACAGGCCTAGACCAGCCTAGACCAGGCTAGACCAGGCTAGACCAGGCGTAGACCAGCCTAGACAGGCCTACACCAGGCTAGACAGGCCTAGACCAGCCTAGACAGGCCTAGACCAGGCTAGACCAGGGACACGGAGGATCCCCTAACCCTGGCAAACCTCAAACTGTTGAGCAGCTAAGCCAACGGCTATGGTTCCTGCATCACTCACGTCCTGCAGGCGTTGTAGTCAGAGCATCTGCTGAGCGGCACCCGCATCACGCAGCTGGAGAAGGCCACGAAAAGAGCGTGGTGGTCCCTGTCCAGCTCCAGGCCCAGGACCCTCCTGTCCTCGCCCCGCACGTTGCACCTGCAACGCCGCAGAGCAACACAACGCGCCGTGAGGAGGTGGAGCTGGTTGGCTGCTGCTGCCCTGTGTCTGCTGTGGTGATCTCCAGGCAGGCAGGCAGCGCAGAGAGAATGAGGTACGGAGTGAGAGGGGGGGGGGGGGGGCTCTGTGGGAGTCAAGGTTGCCAGGTTCATTGGAGACGTCGCTGCTCAAGCTGTGCGTGAGGAGACAAAGACAACAGAACACATCCCCTCTAGCTGTACAACAGACGAGGGAGAATGCAAACAGATCAAGACCAAACAACTAAGAAAGGAGAAAAACAAAGACAGACGGAGATAAAACAGCAGGCAGAAATAGAAGGAAAAGAATGAGACAGCTTACAGATTTAGGTGAGTGTGAGTGTGTGTGTATGTGTGTGTGTGGGGGGGGGGTGGTAATGAAAGAGAACTCCTGAATGAATGAAAAGAAAGAGTAAAGAAGAACAGCGAACTACAGTCTAAATAAATGATTGAGAAACAATGAAAGCGTTGTGGGCCAGCGTGGGAGCAAAGGGGAGCGAGAGCCAACACAGCGGGCAGAGATTGGCTGACCTCTCTGGGTTGTAGACATCTATGTCCTCCAGGAGCTGTGTGCTGAAGGAGGCATTGGGGCCTTGGGTGCTGGCCAACACCTTCAGCACACGGCCGTTTTCTGAGCCCAGGAACACCACCGTGTGGTTCTTATAGGGCCCGGCCGAAGTGTCCACTGCAATTTGGGTCAACTTGAACCTAAAGGAAGGAACGAGATAGTGGGACGATAACCGTCAGAATCACTAGAGACGTGTTCAAATCACACATATACTGTACAGCTGATGGTGAACTTGTAAAACTAGACTCAATGATGTATACTTAACGTAATAAATCCCCAAAGGGACATTAGGAAACTTGCTGTTTGAAAGGTAGTATTTCTGTGTCTGCAGTTACCCTTTTGGCTGAAACCAACACCACAACATTGTTGTACTTTGACACTCAAGAATCATGCCATGCCCACACACACACAATCTCACTGTTCTCTACCATTCCCTACAGCCTGTGTTTAAAATATGTGGTTCTTGTGGCACTATAACTCAATCCTCCAACATAATACCGGCATATTCAATGACAGTAAATGTGGTGCAGAGTGCAACCTCAGAACACCAAAAAACTGCAGGCTTAGTGCGTACATACAAGATGATCAGAATGCAATCCTTAATACAAGCCTCCATCCATCTACTCACTCAGCCATTCCTGTATCCTTCATCTCATCCATCATAACATCAATCTTACTAATCTACCTTCTAATGAGCCATCCATTAGCCCATCAATCAATCTTCCGCCCTCATCTAATTTTCCCCAAGTTACTGCCCTTTTTTGGGTCTCGGAGATAGTTTGGTCAGGACTGCAGCGTGGCCTTTTTCTTTTAACCACACGGATATCACCGGGAGATTCTGTTGCTCTGGGCTGGGTACACAGTTCCCTCCTACATGGTCCCCATAGAGGCTGCTGTGTTTACCCACAATCCCTAGCCTGGAGCAGCGTAGCGGTGACTTGCCAGTGCAGCGCCATGCGTGCGCTCCTGGTTTCACTGCAAACTAACAGCGTCTCTCTCAAGGGAGTAGCCAGGCAGATGTGATGTTCTGGGGCCAGATGTGAGACGACACGTGTCTCCCTGGCGATGAGTTGCTCCGCTGCCCGCCTGTCTGGCTAGCTGTCAACCGTGGCGGGGGTTTGGGAGACAAGCGTGTGTGTGAGGTGTGTGTGAGTTATTCAGTGTGTTTGGGGGCTGAAAGGGTTTGTGATTTCAGTGCGAGTCATGTTTGTGTGAGCGCAGGGCAAACTAGCTGTGGGTGCCCTTGGTCTTCGCATGCATTTCTACGTCAAATGCGCCGGCCTATCTGTATGTTGTTGTGTGACACTGAACAAGGATTCAACATTCACCTCATCTTGATATGTCTGGACTCCCAATGATTCTCACACACACTTTCCCTCGCTGTGCACGCCCCCAACAGGTCAGATGAGCGGTTCAGAGAGCAGATGCTGGCAAGCCTCGTCTTTGAGCCGAGATGACTGTTCTCATAGAATGCATAAATCTAATGGGCTTTAATGAGGGACACGGTACTTCTGTGTTCCACCTGAGCTCTCTCATCGATAGCAATCACAGTGCTCGCTAGAAACAACCCTGGGTTAATAGCGTTTGTGTGCAAGCCATACATCGCAGCGACAACCAACACGAATGAAGACAAACTGGTTTTCCTGCTTTGAAAACACAATACATTCACTCTTGACAGCATTTCACACAAATAATGTCACCGCACTTTTGACTGTTTAATGTTTCCATGAATTAAGACGATGTTTTCTCCCTCACAAACTTCTGGCAAGATTTGTGACAGGTGCACAGGGGTTATTAATTCCTTCTGAGGATATACTGTAACACAATACAATCTGCTGTTAATGCACAGTGGCAATTTCCTGATCTGTTCACTTAAAATAATGATGTCTACAAAACCAGAAAAAGTTAAAATGTCCTTATTTGTCATATTTCTGAAGTAGGATCACCCTATCCACTGTTGACTCTCCCTCTAACGCTGTAGAGAAACAACAGGAAAGTGGCTTGTGGCATTATAATACTGGGTGCAGACACCACAGACAGATCATTTAAAATGTTTAATGACATTTAATGCTGTAACTGACATTTAAAAGTTGCTCAAAGTTAAGTTCACACTGGATTATGGGAAACATAGACCAATTAAACAGAAAACAACTTGTACGCTCTCCAAGAGTTCACACCCCTACAGAATCAATGCATAATACAATCCCAAAAGCATTATTTGGACTGTTTAACAATCCATGATAGCACCTCATTCCCACCCCAGTTTCAAAACAAGTGTAGAATATTTGTTTAGTCTCTTCAGCGTCCCTCAGGCCAAGGACCCCTTGGCAGAGGGACCTCATATAACATACATTTGTGCTGCGTATTAAACCAGGCCAACAATAATGTGTAGGGTGGCCTATGTTGCCATGTATACATGTATTTTGTAAGGGTGTACTCATGCTAAGCCATTCAAATAATTTAGTTAATACATTGATTAGGTTACATGTTATGTCAACACAGATTTTTGGACATTTTTAGTAACTCGGAGGACTTCCTGTTGAATATCCCTGGTTGGTGGGGGAGCGATACACAGCTAGGGGTGGAGGGATGGGAGTCAGACAGGAGCGCAACAGAGAGGGTTCAACGGACGGCACTTCCACATTCAATATTTGGAACGACCCAGTGTTTCATGCAAGTCAATGGGAAAGTCCATGGACTTCACCATACTATTGCCCATTATTTCTCCCTGGCGGCGTTAATGGGTATTTTGAGTATATTAAGTGAATTCCCATTAATGCCATGCATGCTAGATTTAACTGTCTTGGCGCTGGTTACATCAGCCTCCACAGCAAAATGCTATTAGTGACATGCCCACTAATAGCATAGCAAACCGTAAGCATTCACTATTTTTGCTTCCATTGAAATGCACCATCTTTGTTAACACTAGAACTGCCAAGAATCTCTGTATACCTAAAACCGCCAACGGGTAGAATTTACCCGTGCGCCTAGATACTGTGGTTCTAGTCCAAAATGTACTATGTCATTGTATTGATTGTCTTCTAAAATTAGTTTAATTGTCTGAGTTTTGGTGCTCTAGTTTTATATTTATGGTCTAAAGGGGAGTCTTTAAGAACACGCAAATATAGGCTATTCATTAAAGCATCCCAAGATCAAAGATCCCACTTGTTAGGCATGTCGGCTAACTTAAGATAATGCTAGCGGCACTTTGCTGTAGTCGGGAACAGCTGTTCATCCACGCCAGTAGTGTCTGTTGTATAAAATGCAGTTTTGTATGAATCTCCCCCACACTTCAGTCATGATCGCAAATGTGTCTGTGGTGTACCCGCATCACACAGTCTCCTCTTTATCATAAGCAGAAAGGAAATGCAGGGTCTCCCAAAATCGGTTACTCAACAGTGTAGAGATGAGAAATGTATTGAACCATTGCTCAAACCAGAAACTTTCCACCTCTCACTGTTATTTCCCCAGTATACAACCCTCACATAGAAGCGCATTCAACTCGTGACAAGTGTCACATCCAAGGATGCGCCGTACGCTACACGCTGTGCGCGCTTCAGCCAGTGTACACTTGCTGACTGCAACATCAGAGACATAAAAGCTGTTTTTTCAAATGTTACGCATTGTGTGTGGTGTGGGGCCAGCTGACCCTGTGAGAATCTACTGTTATGAATGATGTAGATTTCGATCACACACCTGTGTACCGTCGCATAGCAATATATAATGTGTAGAAGGTGGCTGTGCAAAAATAAGAAACCTGGCGAAAATAAATGCATTTTGATAACGGGTCAATTTGACCCGGTGTGGCAGTTCTAGGTATAAATGCCCGTGTTTTTAATATGGATTTATCTTGACAATATTTAACAATATGGAGTGCAACACAACACCACTTTAGGAAAAGTCAAAGACTGGGAGACTTATATTGGGGGAATATATTATTAAAACAGAGTTATGTACAATTGAAAAATCTCCACGGGTAAAATTTACCCTGTGGCGGTTCTAGTGTTAATATTCCAATATCTCTGCTGGAGTGTCTCACACACTGAGTTTCAAACCAAAACAACTATGTGCTTATAATGCCAGTTTCAACCACAAGAGGAGTTCCACACACAAGCACTAAGCTCTGTATTGGAGATTAAACCAGTGCTTCCCTACCTGCTGGTGGTGCGGGTGAAGAAGGGCCAGTCATTCACAGAGGCCACCGACTCGTCCATGAGGGGATATGACTTGATGAAGGCCAGGGTCTCGTCGGGGAAAGTGGTGGAGGACTTGTAGGCGGTTGCCGAGCCGTCCCCAGCACAGATGCCTGGCCTAAGGGCACAGTGGTAGAATGAGAGACGTCAGAAGAGGAGCGCATGGGTAGTCCAGAGTGTTTTGGTGCAGGGTGGATGAAACAGGTGTTGCTGTGTGACAGCGTTGCTTGTTTTGTTGGAGGCTTGGGAAACAACACACCAGCAACTGCAGCTGGAACATTCCATTGTTACGGACAGATAAGCGTGTCCTTGGACATAGTCACGTTGTTCTTTAGCGACACACACACACACACCTGGGTTTTGGAACTTGTTCTTCTGGCACCGGCGTCCACGCCGACTCGCTGTTCCGCTGTTCTTTGAATTTGCCGTTGAAGGCCTTCTCGATGTCGTCCATGTAAAACGCACACACGGCTGAGCCCGTGATGCTGAGAGAAAAGAGATAGTTACAGTAGTACACAGTAGTTTATTTGATACATCACGTTTTACATTTGATGATGCAATTTCATTTCAATTAACTTCATTGAAAAGAATCTGTCAAGAGCCAACATATGCCAGGCATAGTGAGCTTGCACCACTGCCCCCTGGTGGCCTGGCTGACCTGTTAGCCTGCGTGGTGAAGACTCCCACTACGGCAGGCCGGTGGTTGACCTGCAGCACGTTGGTCAGAGACTGCAGCACGTCGAAGTAGAAGAAAGAGTCTCCGGGGACGGAACAGTTGAGCCTGGCCTTGAGGAACGACGTCCAGTAGCGCTCCAGGACCCTGGGGGAGCCGCCATTGTCGTTCTTGCACACGCGCGCCACCCGGGAGAACACCACCTGGCGTGGCCACGGCAACCAGGGCCCGTTACGCCAAAGCAGACTACGCATGTAAACAGTGTGACAAGCAGCCCTGAGTGGACCAGGCGCCTCACCTTGCCAAGGGTGGTGTACTCAACCGCAATCTCGCTGAAGAAAAAGTACACGTAGTTCCCGTACTCGATGGCATGGAGGAAGTGGGGCTCTGGGGAGAGGGGGGGGGGGGATGGGGGAGAGCAGAGACATGAGGAAAACATTTTAATAGTGACACGGTGGCAGCGCCGCTTTGTATTCCACGCCAGGCAGCATCTGCGCTGGAGAGGCGGGGAGAGCTGCCGTTCTCAAAGGCTGCTTTTGTACAAAGGGCCCAGCCTCACATTCTAGAACAGTGCGTTCTTAAATGACCAGTTAGCATTACACACACACACACACCGATAAGACTTACTGTAGGATTATGAACACAATAGGTGAGCACAAACAGGATTTATGCATATAAAGGAAAAAAAGCTTATCAGGTGAAAACAACTGTGGAATTAGGATGTAATATCATCCTATATACTTAGTATAACATACATTTATATGATTTATAGAAAACCTAAATAGTCCTGCAAAGGTCCAATCACAAGTGTGACATCCAACAACGCAGCAACCCGTCCTTCCGCAGATGTTTTACATTTAGCGCGTTAAAAATAATGCAAGCTCACCTCGCAGCCACTTGGAGTCGTACTTGACTGTGCGAAGAACGGGACTGCTTTCTCCCAGACTCCGGTAAATCACTGCATCGCTGGCCAAGAAGTCGGTCATGGTGGCCGAATAGAAATCACCCCCTGTGTGAAATATGTACATATATAAAAACAATAGAATAGCCAACACAAGCCCATTTGGTTCTGCTGTATACTTGGGTAACAGGTGACTTATTGCCCTTTAAAAAGTGAAAACAGATGGAGGAGAACATGTATCTGCTAACACACCGTGTGAACGATGGATGAATGTCCCTGGAAAACTGGCGGGTGTGACTATCGGGCTGCCAAGCCTAGCTCCTCTCTAGAACAACCCAGCTCTGGCCATCTATCCATTTGCAACGTGCCCTATGAAATGTGACCTACCTCACCACGGTGAATGATGAACAAACTGAACATCGCAGTAACAATCTGCAATCGTTCAGAGTTATATTTAGCCTACAAACCCGTTATTCGGCAAACGTGGATTTTGTTTTGCAGTACGCCTAGAATGGTTTGAATTTGGGTATTTTGTTTTGTGACATTAAACTGCCTATTTCCCCCCCATGTAAGCCCATTTGCAGATAGGCTTACAGACAGTTGTGTCATATGAATAAAGTGAGGTTTCTAGACGCTGAGATGCACACTGGCAGGCAGCTCTTCACACGGATGACATTTCAGTTAGCTACAGCACTACAGTCTGTGGTACCAATAGGCCTCCTAGCTGAACTCACCAGCAAACAGGCCAACGTTGGACTGCCGTGACTCGAAGGGACAACGTGCCTGTCCTACCACTTCTTCTCCTTCCTGTTCCAGGGTGGACATCTAGCACAGAGGAGGCCAGAACACATTAAGACACCAATAGAAAGATAGGTCATAAAAGGCAGGCTGCATTGTAAACACATGTCCAAAAACAACAACAACAACGCAAGCGCTAATAAACCATGAGATCGTTATTGTTGTGACTGCTAAATCAATTCCCTTAAACCTCAAAGTCTTTTACAAGGGCCAGTGTTACAACCCACTGCAAAGGACATGTACCGAATCAATCTCTCGTAATGAATGCCAACACATGCATCATAAAGATTACTTTTATTTGATGTGTTTTATATGGGTAGGGTTCATAAAACTGGTATGTTAGGTTTGGAGTCACACTGTCACTGCTAGAAAGATCAGCCTATCTCCCGTCTACAAATATATAACAGCAGCTAACAATGTTGTAAACCTTGGCTAGGACAAGTGAAAACTCCACTGCAATTGTGTCTGTGTAGCGCCTATACATGTGCATGAGAAATAGCACAATAGGCCGGAAAGAAGAATATGCCCTCAGACACCATTACGCTAAATGTGAACTTCAAACTACAGATGCTTTACAGAGCAAACGTTGTTCCAACTAATTTCAATAGCATTTTTATCTTCTTATTATAGATTAGTAGTTATTACTTTTTGTAGATTAGTACTGTACATTAGTACATTTCTTTTTGTGCGCTACTACTCATTTGGTCTGCTTTTACTTCAGCTTTATTTTACGCCCATGTCAAATTGTTTCAAATATAAAACTATAGCCTTGTATTTGGCTTTCTAAAGAGTTCAGGTACTCAAGGGTCTGAACAAGTAGTCCTTTCTGCAGTAAACACACTACTGGTCAGTAAATCTGTGAACACAGAGCTGAATCTCTCTCTCTCTCTCTCTACACCACAGTACTTAGCATGCACCCAAACCTGTACATCACATTTTACACTGAATTCCCTTCTCAACCTGCTTGTTTTAAAAAAGGGATATTGGCTGTTATTCTTATGACTTGGTTACTTCTAATATTCCCCCCAGACCAGAGTGAATGGTGAAAGTTCACTCTGAGGTGTAATGGAAAGAAAAAGATGTCTCACTGAATAAGTATTTCTTCTCCATGAGGAGTCTTATTTAAAGTAGGTGAAGTCTAGACTTACTTATTTACATATTTTTATTTACCTGCATTATATTGAGGGTCAACAATGATACTGTCGGGTACCAAGCTATTTGTCATAAAGACTACTGAAGTTGATCAATGTACTTGCACAGTATAATTGTGCACTTAAAACAATTTCCATTGCTTAATATAGTGGTTGGCAAACCTTTTTCTAAATATATATGCCTTGGCACTACATCCTAGACTGTGTGAATGTGTTACCTGCAGCTTCATGCACAGTAACAACGCTCGCTTATACACTGCAGCAATAACAGTTTGGCACAAAGAACTATCAAATCTGTTAATAGCTATACTGCACAAAAGAAAGAGTGCACAACAGTTTAAAAGAATAAAACCAACTAATGGTGCTGACTGCCATTAGCAGACACCGTGCGTTTGTTCCCCCGAAACCCAATTTGGGCATCCCTAGATTAACGTTCCAATCAGTAAGATGGTAAAAGTCTTGGTGAGTCACTAAGCAACCAACTTTTTGGTTTCAAAGTTAACCCTGCATCGTTTCATTGATGTACTGTAGGATTTACGCTACACCCCCTTACCCAACCCCATCTCCAATAACGGCCCACTGTGAATCATGGCCAAAAATCATGACCTCACCTCAAGCAGTCAGCCCTGCTTTTTGTGTGACAGACTATAGAGCAAAGCTCATAGAGCTGGAGCCATATGAGCTTCTCCCAGGGTGTGCTTTCACTTACCCCAAAGCCATTCCTCTCCCCCTCTCGCTGCATGGCGTTATTAATCACCAGAGCAGCGAGATAACCATGGAGACGAGGAGCCGCGTGTGAAGTAAAAGTATCCCCCACCCCCCGCCTTCCATGGCCCCCATTCCTCTGTCTCTCTAGGCCACACCATTCCTAGAATCCAGTCGATTCTCTTGTCGTGATTTTACGTTCCCGGCTTCCCCCCCAGCCCCTCCCTCCCATCTCTGTTCCCGTGTCTCTTGTGTCAGAAGACGGCCGCTGTGCAGTCTGTCTGTCTCATTATCAGCATTTTACTTTGCGTCAACAGACCTCTCTTACTGCTGTGTTGAGCAAACAGGCGGCAGTGCGCCATCAACAATGTGCTTTTAAAGTCACCTGTGAATGTGATAAGGGTCTATAACCGGTGTAGTCGAAATCCTTTAGAACCACTAACAATACAGTATGCTTTTACGGTTTCCAGCTTGTTAAACAACAGAGGAAATAAATAACACTGTGGGAACAGCATTTAAGGTCAAAGCACACACCAAGCGATAGTGGCTGTAAAATGATGTTTATCTGTGAGGAGGTAGTGTAGAGCAGACCATCGGTGTCTCACCTTATAATTGCGGCAGGTAGGGTTGAACGCATTAGTGCCACATGCAAACAGTGTTTCGTCATTACGTGGCACCAGTACTTTGATGTAATTGTAGCATTCATCCTACCAGGGAAGGAAAACAGTCATGAGTCTTAACCTTGCTTAGCGTATGTATAGCATTTATCGTCTTACTAGCATAAATCCACATGGACAGCATACACACAATAGACATTAAAAGGTAGGCACAGGGTATAGGCGCCGGCAGACATCTTAGTTGTGAGCATATCCTGGTTTGCCTTGCTGTGGTTTAGTTATAGCTTTGGTCCGAGCTAAATTACATGACCCAACTCAACATAGGATAATCACCCGTGTTAGGTAGCTGGTTTGACACGACCGACGCACGAGAAAGGAAATGACAGCGGTAAAAAGAAGCATGTGAGGTGTGCGCGTGTGTGTGTGTGTGTGTGTGTGTGTGTGTGTGTGTGTGTGTGTGTGTGTGTGTGTGTGTGTGAAGGACACACTCACGCTGTTTTTCCCTCTCACTGTGCACTTCTCCACATCCTTCGTCTTCCAAGTGAGTTTCTGAGAAATGAAGAAGAGAGCCAACTGTCAGCTAGGAGACGGGCTGTTGTGCACCAACACAGAGCATGCTGCTCCCAAACACAAGTGCTATTAGCAGACAGCTGTGATGAAAATCTCATTAACTCCAATAAACTGTCTGGCAAATAAATAAACAAACAAACATATTCACATTAGAGAAGCCTGTGGTGGCCGACATATTCTGAGACAGGTAGCTAAATATTATGGTTTCCATGACAATAAAAATCCCCCTCCTGCGATAAGAACTCGATAATAGGAACAAAAAAAAAAAGTGTATTTGTAATCTGTCAATCATCTCCAATTAACCAATCTGCCATGACGACCGTGACATGCCAACACTCTCATTCCCCAGGGAAGCAAACAGTACACAAAAAGCACACCACACTGTTAATGGCATGGGGAACTAGGCATGCCTCTGCAGTTTGCCTGACAGAAATAGATCCATCAACTTGTTAACAAGGTTGGTTTGTTGAAGGTTTTAATGCACTGGCCCGAGGCTCTCATCCACTGCCAACTCTGGGATAATTTACAGACCGTTCTCTTCTACAAGTGTGTCAATAAAGCTGGGAATGCTGGAAAATGCATAAAGCGTGCTCATCTTACACTATAAACTTGTAGGTTGTCAATGTTTTGCTCATCAAATTAGTGACATGGCAAATTGACTGTATCCAATGAGGACTGTTCTGCAACATGGATACCTCCTTATGAGCCCTTTCCCAAAGCTCTCTCCATTTTCTGTTTTGTAAATTGCAGAGGTCTTACTTGTCCAGTTACAGGATAAGGGTATGTCATAGGGTACGTCATGTAGCAAGCAATTGTGTGTAAAATATGGGCTTGTGAAGCCATTTGACTGCAACTAAAAATATCAGTTACTGTACACTTCCTTATCTCAATGCAAGCGCTCATGCTGACATTCAGATTGCCATCACAACGCATGCCTATGATGCAGGCCAAAGTGCCGCAAAGCAACAAGAGCTAGATTGTACAAATAACCCTTATAAAAACGATTATATATCACCAAGAAAAACATGATACCAATAAGACACAGAAGTAGTACAGTAGGTTTGTCATTTCAAACAGGGCTTTACTAGGTTCAATACCACTTTCTTAGAAATCAAAAGGGGGCATCAGAACCCTTTCTCAACACAATCCTGAAGAGTCGCCAGTCATTGTCTCCAAATTAGCCACCCGCATCCACATAAAGTCTGATAGTGGACCGTCCCCTGTGGGCGCCTTTCCCTTGAAGGTCTGATAGGATTCAACGGGAGTCAGCATTATGGTAATAGGTCCTCCCCGGCCACGCTCCATTTGGTTTACTAATATTTACGCGTGCCCACCCAGGCCCTTGCAAATCAGTGAAGGATAGAATGGGAAGCCTGGGGTGTAAAAGATGGGGAGCGGGTTTGAAATTGAGCCAAAGTGAGGGAATGGATCTGTGATGAAGAGGATGCTCGGAGCTGACGATACGCCTCAGTCACACACTAATGACCGCGTGCAGACAGATAACAGAGGTGGCAAAGTCGGAATTTTAAGTGGAAAATTAATGACTCCAGCAATATGCCACTTTGATTTCTACAGTCAAATGTCTATTGGGTCTGAGTGAAAAGCTTATAAAATGCAACGCAGGCACACATTCAATATTTGTGTTCTTAGACAGAGAAGAGCCATGACTGACATTGTAATAGTTTCTCCCACAGTCAAACAGCCAAATCAATACCTTGGATCTACTTGACACCAAGTGTTGGCCTCATGAGAGGAACTATTCCATGTTCAGGCCAACTCTAAATTCAAGCAAACAAAGTCCTGGCCTTGGAGAGCTTATATTAAAGTGCAGTCGTGATTTGACAAATGAGACCCAGATAGGAGCAAGCAGGGCACTTTAAAAGCCAGAGCAGCACCACACATCTATGGCATACATGTCTGAGGAGAAAATTCTTAATGCTAGCCGGGACAGGAAAGTAATGCGATTCAAACGTTTCAAGAGCTTTTTGTGGAAAAGTTAATCAGCTCCACCAAAAAGTGCTTGGAACCTCAACACCTTTGGTTATGTTATATGGGTGTTCATTAATTGGTGATATACATTTTTAAGCGCATGTGAAAATTTAATTCAGATGTGATAATTTACCATCTTTTAGTTTTTAATATTTGACACCTGGGTTTGGGAGGGTGAAACTGGTTTGTAGATTTGCACGGTTCAGATTCCAGTACCAAAAGCATTTCATGATATGGATAAGGCCTGATGAGAATTCAAGTTTTGGTTTGTTAATTGTTCAAGGGCATTTGTCCAGGAGATCTGGTATGATGTTACTGAAACAGCAGGTACAACTCTGAATATACTTTGGCTGAATCTCCTTTGTCTGTAACCTTAGTGGACACAGTGGGCAGCCCCACTCCACTGTGTGAAGTCCCAGTAAATGGTCAAAGTGGCCTACCTGCTGTGGAATGATCTGCTCTGAAGAAGTTGCAAGATTGATGGCAAACACATGGTCCCTGCAAAGGAGCCAAAATAGCATTAATGGTCCCACCGGCCTCATCGTTTGTACATCACACTGTACCCAAAACCTGCTTTCCTAAAAACTTGCTGTTTCTTTAAAACATGATTGATTAGAGTGAACACTGAGAACTGTAGAAGAAAAAGAACAGTTAATACTGATTACAGTACACAGTGAATTTGTTATTACCAAGATGTTGTTCCCCCAACCATAGATCAGAACAAGGTTTCTGAAGTTTGCCCAGCATCAACACAGCCCATAAGTCAAAGAGTTTTGGTCTAGCAATTAGAGGACTCACTTTGTAAAGTGGGCTGAGCACTTTGTTGTGCAGCTTTAGCATCTGTGGAAAATGTGAAGCCCACTTAGGTAGATTAGGAATCTCCATACCTTTTCCAACATGACTCTTGGCAGCCATAAGTGTACAGTGGCTTGGGCCAGGGCCAAAATCGCAGCATAATGTCTTTAGCACAATGAAAATGGGCAAAGGAGGACGAACCTCATACTTTTTAGGTTATTAACCTCTGACACTGTGACTGAGAGAAGAGCTACATGCAATTAGTTTGAGAGTTATTCTGGAGGTGCTGCTCTGAATCCTTAAAAAGGTACGATGTGGAGGTTTGCAGAAGCAGTAGCTTTTCCTGTAGTAAAGTCTATATTTCCAACAAGCTGCAGCACCTTTTATTCAAGAGAGGAGTTTAGAGCAATAGTGACAGTTCAGTTGGAAACACAAGCTGTTTTGGAGGCTTTAACGAGATGGGGCAATCTGACCCGGTGGATATCATTTGTAAACAGTATAAAGATAAGTCAGAAATAATATTAATATGGTTTACGCATCACTAAAACATGGAATGTGATTGAGTAATGGCATGTAACTCCTTGAAATACCTTTAAATGTGGAATTTGCAAAGATAAGGCTGACATTATCCTTAGACATCTAGGTGAGTACAGTTTATTGCAGTAAGATGAAACAGTGAGGATATGTAGAGGGCCTAATTCAACCAAACATTGGTGATTGGAATTACCCACGCAGTACACTGAACATGGCTGTCATGCACCAGACCTGGTTCACACCCATTTCTTTTAAGATGCCAGACAGGCTGGGGTAAACGACTAGTAGTCCGCGTTATTCCTGAGCTAAGATAGAGCTATCCATCTTGTAGTTTTCTGAGAACTGACCTGGCAGCAATGTAGAGCATATGGTTTATGCGTAGCATTCTCTGGAAGTCCAGGCCCAAACGGACTGTCTCGTTGTCAGACATGAGTCCCTGAAAGCTGGGGTAGAGGTGGGTGTCTGTTTCGGAAACAATATGTAGAAGATTGAGGAAAAGTGTTATTCAGCATTAAGTTATTTTGTCTTAATCATGGATATGGTATGTTCATTTAATTAAATACTGATTAATAATATTAATTAACATGCAGGCCTTTGTAAATAAAAAATAAGGCTATGATCAACATTTGTGTAAATAGAAGACTTGCTTATCATAGCATACTGTTACCAGATGTTCAGTTATAACAAAAATACTAAACCAATATTGTAACAAGCTATAGCTCATAAACCTTATGGTACATAACATCGTAAAGTTGCAAATAAGAGGGATGTGGGAATGATTGCTCATGTGTCATATCATAACATGAGACAGTGGTGCAGTGGGTAGAGCACACACAGGCAGGCTATCCAGAAGTCCCTGGGTTCAAACCCCGCTAACCACTCCACTCCTCACCAAGTGTGGAGGTGTCCTTGAGCAAGACACCTAACCGCTCCTGGTGGTCAGGTGTCACCTTGCATGGCAGCCATCATCGTGTGAGTGTGTGTGTGTGAATGGGTGAATGTGAGGCAAAATACTGTACAGCGCTTTGAGTGGCTGAAAGTTTGGAAAAGCGCTATATAAATGCAGTCCATTTACCATAACATGTTCAGGGTCAGCAGAAAACAAGATTGATGTGCATCAAATTAACACTGACTTAGTACTGTATTATTCTAAGCTTGATCTAAGTTGGTCCATGTCTGATGAAACCTTTTCAGAGTGAGAAGCCTGAATTTGAAAAAAATACCCATCCTGCCCTTCGCATCCTGTCCTGGGTATAAAGACAAATAAAGTGATTCAGATAAGAAATAATAGCCACTAACAAAAGCACAAGTTATTATCAGATTTCTTTTCATTTTCAGTTCAATAGAAGTACCTGGTTTAAATAAAGTGGGAAAAAAAAAAACTAACAGAATCAGAGTGATTTGTGGTGTATTCATGCAAAAATCCATAAATGATTTGTCGTATGCAGGGCATGAGAGCGATGAACAGAGCACAGATTGTGCGATGAGAAAGAGAAAGGCTGAATTAATGTCAGTTTTAGGTTGCACCACAAAGTTCTTTGTTCATTCCTCTATTTGCAAGCCACAAGAGATCCAACTTGGCAAGCAGAAGCGTTTATTCCTTGTGTGTGTGTGTGTGTGTGTGTGTGTGTGTGTGTGTGTGTGTGTGTGTGTGTGTGTGTGTGTGTGTGTGTGTGTAGGATCCTGTACGTAGAGAGGGGGAGCCATGGTGAAGTGACACATGCACCTGACCTGACTGAAGAGCAGAGTCCCATCTGAATGAAACCTTTACATTCCAGGTCACCTGCTACACCAACAGTATGTGGCACACCGTCTGAGAAGATATTCAGCTACGCGCTGAAGTGCCTTGCATGTGTAACGTGCCGTATTAACTGCCCTGTGGCCTCCCAGCTGACTGGGGCTAAAACTGCTGAATTAACAATTCCACCGTAAAAGTACACCACAACAATTTCAAATTGCCCTCTCGACAGGAAGCCACGCTTTCCCCAAGCCGCTCGTCTTGTATCGAATGTTTAAAGATTTAAACTCTTAATGACTGGCTGAGCGGGGGAACCTTGCTGCGCTGTCTGGTACAGAGGGTCCCAGCGGACAACCAGCTCATCCCACTACACACCCAAACAACAACACCCCCCCCCCCTTCCTTTCCTTTCCCGCCAGTGAAAGAGCTCTTCTAATTTGTTTTTCAGCACTTCCACTTCCTTAGTATTGCATGATGCAGCTCAAGGCAACAACCTCCACTATTCCAACCTTCAAAGTGTTTGGGAAGATGCTAATGCGTTGCAGAGAATAGGCAATGGCAAGCATTAGAAACAAGCTGTACAGTTGTCACGTTCAGTTTAGTTAAATGTCATGACAGCCCTTAATTACAAGCAGGTGTACAGGAGGCAGTTTGGATTAGACTTGACATTATTATTGATCAGATGTTGGTCAAAGTCAGTCCATACTGTATGACTACATCTATGCGAAGACAGAAACGTCATGTGGGAAATACCCTAGCGTTGCCTGTTAAACAGGTGAGCTACAAGACTAAGTCCATGCCCCAGCTATTCAGAATTAAAGCGTGTAAAAAGGGACTTGTGAGGCTCCGGGCTGCTGAGGTATTAGCATATATAATGGACGTGTTGCAGGTTTGGTGCGGGGACCTTATGACACACACTGTCACCTGGAAGCAGAGGTGACAAATGGCTCTCATTACACCTGAGACGGAGCTCCACATATAGGACTATTAGCGCAGCTATTTCTGCTAATGGCGACGTTACTCTCTTCCAGATAGATCAATTACAGCGTGCAGGGCCGCGGTCTGGTCCACCTCTTCAAATCAATTATGGACCAGTACATTTACCAGGCCGGACCTCTTCCGTAGACCTCCCCGGTGGCTGGGCAACACACGCACCCGGAGCCCCCAAGGTGGTCCAACGAAGGTGGTATGAATGTGCCACGGCAGTCAATGATCCTGTGTTATTATTAGCTGATAATCCGGGTGCTGCACCCGCCGCCCCTTCCCCGGAGAGGAGAATAGAACGGCTGACGGACTAACCGCTCCTTTTGAATTGTGCGTCGCCGCGGCAACAGGCTTAAAAACTCACTGTCTCTGGCCGCGGTGCTGACGGGCTCCAGGTCCTGGGGGAAGGGCGGGGCTCCGGAGGACAGCGGAGGGAGAAGGGTGGCCAGGCTGAGGACCAGGGCCACACTCAGCAGGCATCCACGGTGGCTGGCCGCTGGCCGCATCACGGCAGGGGGGGGGAGGGGGGGGGCGGGGGGGGGGTGGGCCTCAAAAGGAACACATGGCAGCCAACCCGCCGCCGCCTAGCACGGGAGACAATGTGACATTGATCAGGAAACAGCAGTAAAAACACTAATGGGAAAATGCATTAGAATACGTCCATAACATAAAAACATTACCTTACATACAATACGACATGAGTTTATTTCAACTGACATATTTGACTGGTACAATATTTCCAAGCTACAGAAGAGGCATTCTTTTTGGTCAATCATTTGTTTCTATTATGTCGTTGTCATACGTCTTACTTTTCTGTCTAAATCGAACACAACTAAGCCACACAGCCGTCGGAGGCATCTCTCCAAAATATAAACACAATAATGCATACTTTCTGCAACATTTTTGATATATTGCACAACGTTACATTGATTAGATATCAATATTGAGTCTATATTGTGCACCCTAAGACACACACACACACACACACACACACACACACACACACACGTCTGCGTTAGCCAACCTGAAGCCAACAGTCACACTAGAAATATACAGAACTCCATGTTTTACTGTAGTGGCAGATGAACATGGATACATTGTAGCAGTAGACACACAGAGTTAGTTATTTCAAAATGACAGTAAAAACTGTAAGATGGTTATTTTTAATTATGCGGTTAGGCTACGGCTAACGCACTATTAAAGAGTCGTCGGTAAAGATCTTATTAGCATGCAAGGCCTTGTGCCAATGCAGCAATGTGACGGAGTGTTGGCTCCGTAGACAGACGTCAGACATGCAGAGGAAGTGGGGAAGGGGGAAGATGGGGGGGTGAAGCCAGACACTTCATGTACCGGGCCACCGGGACGCCGGGCTCATTTAGCGGTGCCGGCCTCTTGTCTTTCACAGCTGACTTGGCACAATTAAACCCTGCGCCCCACGCCGGTTGTCATGACACCTGGTCTCGGCTACCGGTGGAAATACAGACATGCATTATGTACCGCAGGGGAGGCTTGGGCGTGGCATTTCACAACTTACTTTGAGAGAGTTTTAGTTTTAAAATAAAAATAAAAACTTCTCCAACAGTTACGCTAGTTACTCGCCAGTCTGGCATTGTCTGGATATGCAAATGTTCACATCTGCTTGTTATCTCGGGGAAAAGACAGTGACAGATGGGTGGTGGAGGGATTTGTTGATGCAAACTTCTACAGTAAATTCAATGACCTGCGCTCGTTGCCAGCTTGCTAAAAAGCACTGTAGCGTTTGAGGTATACCGTGTTGTACTGTATGCGGCTAAGCAATGACACTCGGGCCACACAAGTGTTCAAGTGAGAGCAATACTGAAGTCAACAGAGATATAAGATGCCATCAGTATTGGTAAGAGGTCCTGTGCATTAGTATTCAGCAGAGAGGGCTGCTTTTAGCGATGAAGTCAAGAAATACGATCATCAGCCCATAAATCGAGGGAAGTGGGTGTGTTTGCTTTGTGAATTACAACCACCAGTGTGCTTTGCTTGAGACGATATATGAGAACAATATACGCCTGATAAATGAGGTCTATCTGTGGAGGCACCAACATCCACAGCTTGATCTTTGCTCCCATTCTACAGTACATCTACAGTTTTGCTTCCTTTGTTTACATGTTAATACTTTGGTTACGTAAAACCTTAAATTATTTTTTAACCTTTGCAAGTAGCGCAAAGAAAATAGAGAATCAAGCATACTCTTATTGTTCTAATCTCATTGTGTGAATATTCATAGGCACCGGCAGCCACAATCATAAGCATATATCAAGGGACGACACCAGAAGAGAGATGGCAGAGATCATTTATTGACAAGCTGCGGGGTACTTAGCCAAAGGAAAGCAGCCAGGAGAGAGTGGGAATGACTAATGCACAAGACAACTGTAGTGTTTATCAGAGCTTATGCAAGACAAGTCAAAACGCACTGAAGCTCCAGCTTATGCTAACACAACAAGCAAAAAAGGCACAGCATGCTCAAAGTCCTTTAGCGTTTCATCATCACAACCCCGAGCTGCTGCTCGATAAGTTTTTTTTCCCAAAGCCTTGGCTTGCAGCATTAAAGATGGTGCTGAAGTGTAATGCAATTGGGTTGAAGCTGCAGTAATGTTTTGTAAACGTGGCTATCCTTTGATCTGATAGTCAGACTCTAGTTCCGGGTTTGGCACAGGGATAACTAGAGGTGGTGCTATTAGGAACATTTGGCCCTATGCCTCAGTGGATTCAAAATTATACAGAATTATCACAATATTTAGTTTCCATACACTTGCAAATCTGTCTGTACTACTGATGACAAAGACAGAAGTAGACACCATCGATCGCTGACATATTTAAATACCACAACAACAAAAATGCAAGCTTTAAAATCAATGGGTCATGTGGACTGAGATGACATTTGTAAGTAGTTATTCTGGAAACTGCCTTTGCAAAACCCCTGTCCTTCCAGATGTAGTTGTATAAAACTCTGAGGTGAAACATCAAGGTTCCATGACTTCAGTGGAGTTGCTGAGGAAAGGTTTAACCCTACTGGGACTGATACAAAGTGACATGTGACATGGCCTGAAAGCCAAACCAGGGTTCCAGCTGCTCACACTCCACCTCAAGGGCTTCCCGCCAAAAACCTGCAATGTCACAAGCACGCCGCGCCCTCCACGTGTAAACATGTCCGTCATACGGATGGATTCTGGAACTTCTATCATGGGATTTTCTTTAATCTGGCTGAGCACCATCCACAATCCCAACAGATTTTCCAGCAGAGCAAGGAGCGAGAGGAGGGCTGACAGCTGTCGATGAGAAATAAGCCACCAGTTATTCCATCCCACAAGCTTTCACTGTGTTCTGGTAGTTGGATGGAGGACTCAGATCGTTTTGGTTTTAATGAACTGGACTTGTTAAGCCATCTGAGAGACATTGGCAGTTGGGCCTTTTGGAGGGCAGGAGAATCTAGGCCGCTGGGGCGCACTCCATTGATTATCTGACATTCATTTGGATTAGCCAACAGTGCCGGGTCTGTGGTTTGATAAGCGGGCCCCTAACAGCCCTGTGTAGTCTGAGGGCCTTTCACAGTTAGTGGAAAATAGGAATTTAATGAGGAGAGAATCGTGATCTTTATAGGGTGGCATGGATGAGGCTATGGAATCATCCTTAAAAGGTCTCGTTTAATTCACGGATAAACTCTCCACAATAAAATGTTATGTGGTGGTCTTCCATTTGGCTGTGGACTACTGTTCCATAAAAAAGTTACAATGAAAAATCTGAATGCCAACTTTAACCTAAATCAACTGCTTCCCTGTGTAAGCACCTGTCTGCTCTGAGGACATCTATTTCCAACCACCTGCCACACACAATTAAACAGTGGAATAGAAGATCAATGCAGCATTGACAGCTATGATTCTCTAAACTAACTATTTTGGCGTCATTCACAATCTTAATCACTTCCTGATAGGTAGGGAACTCAGTAAACCCCAAACATTTCACCTCCGTGCACCCCGGAAATCTCTGACCAGCTTGGCTAAGAAATTGAGACATACGAACGTCCTCGCTGACAAATCCATGGTGTACTGTATGCTGGCCAACATAATGAGGGAGTATATCTCTGGGACTATTAGATGCATTAGCCTTTGCTCTGCACAGGCTATTGCCTAAAGAATCAGGTCCCTCTGCTGGCTGCTAGGATATCTCAATGGTGATTGGTATATAGAGAAAGTTTTGATAAAAGGTTTGTTATTAAGGGTATCAGTTATGCCTTGATTGTGTGAAGTGAATAAACAAATACATTAATTTTGATAAAAAGTAAATGTATAAGGCAGCACAAAGTATCAGCTTGTTTCAAGGCATTACACAGTACAGTATATTGCTTCTCTATGTCTCTCCAATGCTCAGAGTTAAAAGGAAGATCGAAATACCTCAATATTTTAGAATTATCCATCTATCCAATATCCATGGCTTTTCCACACTAATACATGACCTGCTCAATGACTTCAGTTTCCAAAACAACTTCAGGGCACCTTCATATTATGTAGAGTAAAATACCCTGGTGTTAAGGATGGTGCATGACAGTACAAAAGGTTTAATTGTTAAGGATACCAATATCTGATTGCGGTCCAAACTCACCTGGTT
>JAODUE010027002.1:0-46739 GCA_027564755.1 Amblyopsis hoosieri
GAGAGAGAGAGAGAGAGAGAGAGAGAGAGAGAGAGAGAGAGAGAGAGAGAGAGAGAGAGAGAGAGAGAGAGATGAAATTGCTGCACTGCATTGAGGTTGGTGACCCCTAATCTGACTTGTAAAGTTTTGGATTCAACTAACGTTTGATCTTTGAAAAGAGTATCCTAGCTATTGCTCTCAGCAAAACCGTCGCTGAGATTATAGTCTGGACTAGCATTAGTGTTTCCACCCTTCTGGCGGTCCAGTCAAGGTGGGTTAGTGAGATGACGTTCCCTCTTTCTGGAGAATTGTAGGCAACTTCTTGTTTATTTGTGAAAACAAACCAAGAGAGCCACATTGGCTGATCTGAAGGTTTTTCGCCTCGATACAGAAAAAGCATTTACACCCAGTGATCACAGAATAGTCCTTAATGCATTTAATTGTGATATCAAATGAAATACATTGAAATAGATAACAACACCGTATTGACCTGGAAGATTGAAAATCTCAATCGTTTATTTTTTGTAACCGGCACCAACTGGTTAGATGATTCTAGATGAGAGATAAAGTATCAATTATAAACAATATGTCTCTAGTCTAAGTAAGAGTTCCAACATATTTCATGATTATGTGAATTTAGTTTTTGTGAGTCGCATTCATTGTGTGCGCGCGTGTGTGTGTGTGTGTATGCATATTATGTTTTCCGTACACATCTGGTAAAACATGTGGTTTGAATCAGACGCTGGCCGGTGTGGACAGATTCACCGTCACAGAGCAAGGTCACACCTGTGTGTGTGTGTGTGTGTGTGTGTGTGTGTGTGTGTCATCATCTGAGAGTCTGTCTGTCTGTGTGTGTGTGTGTGTGTGTGTGGTTGTCTTACCATGTGGTAGTTGACGATCTCCTGTAGACTTTCCCCACACTTTTCGAGGCATTCCTGCAGAGTTACACACACACACACACACACACACACACACACACACCATGTGAGCACTGGTGTTCATATAAACATGAACTATGTGTCTCTGGTCATGGAGACGGCAGGCTTTGTTCACACACTGAAGCAGGAGGACAGACAGCTAAAATGGCAGGCCCATGCATGTTAGCACTGGCTGGGGGAGAGAGATGACAACAGTCAGATATAATGGTAATACCAAGCTGGTTTACAGAGGTTCACAAATGCTTTGAATGATATCGGATATTCGAAAGAGCCAACAGAACATTAGATTAGGCGCCAGGAAGATGTCTACTACAATGTCTCTTCTCATTCAACAGTGCATGAAAGTTCATGAAAAACACATTTCACGAAGAACCAAACAATAAATCGGTTGGAATATATAATGTTATAGCGATTCACTCTTTGTTGGTTGGTTGATTGATTATGTATTTATCACGATCAATATCAAGTAAATCTCTAATACATAGGTCCATATACTTTTACCTATAAGCGTAAACACCTAACCACAGGATATACGTTCAAGTTTTTTTCTTGAAAAGAGGTCATAGGTCTCCATGGCATACACACTGTTAGCATAAACATCTTCTCTTTATATGTAGTGTGTCTCCTGTGTTTACAACAGCTGGACAGCTCAGTGTCTGAACAATACTGTCGTTTCTGACACACCACACCGCTATTATTGTAAACACGGGAAAACACTGTGGAATGCAGCACTAGGAGAGCTTTGTGGTGGGTCATCTTGAAGGAACCTAACCTACATAGCCTGTGTGGGGTCTGATGCGCATGTGACTCTAGAAGACTTTATTAGGCAAACATGTTTGTGTGTAATCAAGCGTAAACATGTTTGGATTAAATATACGAGGCATTTTAGTAACTTCTTCATAAAGGTTGTTCTATAAATACACAATGCTGAATACGCACAAGCAAACCACAAAGAAACGAAGTCTAAAGAAACAAAAACACAAACAAAAACAAACCGTGTGAGAGGGCTGTCATTCATGGTAAATGGACAGCATTTATATAGCGCTTTAATCCAAAGCGTTTTACATTATTTGCCTCGCATTCACCCATTCACACACACATTCATACACCGATGGCGGTCAGCCATGCAAAGCGACACCTGACCACCGGGAGCAGTTAGGGTTAGGTGCCTTGCTCAAGGACACTTGGTGAGGAGTTAGCGGGGCTCGAACCAGCGAGTTCTTCCACGCCTAACGCCCTGCACTGCGCCACTTGCCGCCCTCACCCAGAAACATTTTTACTCACCGAGATCATCTCCTCCTTCTTGCACTGCTGAGACAGGTCCTTGATGCCGTTGACGAACAGCTTGTTGGCACCGACGTAGGCCCTTCCAGCATCGATCATCCCGCTGCATAGCTTCACCAGCTGAGAACATATAGGCGAGAGGCAGACCTTTATTAAAAGGTGGAGGAGTCAAGTGGAAAACACCTCTTCCTTCAATGCCATATAGGGTGCTCCCTCAGAAGCTCCGCCCCAAGCATTTTAACAAGGCTGGGATAGTGTTGTGTGGTGCGGTCTGCACCACTTTGTTTGTTTTCCCCATTTACAGAGCCAGTGCTCTGTAGAAACACCAGATTTGTTTTTCAGCTCCCACACAGAAAAGTGGACTGCCATATAGGCAATTATAGTCTCTGAATTTCACAAAAACGTATGTATGTAAAATGTATGTAGGCTTACGATCACTGACCACATTTATATCATCCACAATATTGTGCTCTAACAACAAGACACATTTTGACACTATTTATTTTAAAGAAAAAAGCACAAACTCAATCGCTATGGCAGACATTTCATTTTAAAATGACCTAGTTCGAAATGAAACAAAATTGCAGTCACAGAGATTTTTGCCTGATGGCTATGATTTGGAATACAGCTACCAATCTCATTTTCTTGTAGGATATATGTAGTGTACTGTATGCATCACAAAAACATGATATGCACAAAACTCATCCTTTACTCTATAGTGTATGAAGTTATGTGCCTCTCCATGTACAGCCTGTTTACAGCGACGTCAAAAACACTTCCATACCACATCCAATGCTCGCCACCACTTTCCCACTTTGCTAGTAATAAGAGAAGCCGGAGTCCTCAACTATCATTACCACTCCCCTGACACCCGTTCAGCGTGGGTGGGTGTGTGTGTGGGAAAGGCAAGAGGTCATAATCAAAAGACATGTTCAGTAAAAATCTTCAATTATATCCCTTGGTGCAGAAGTTCCCAAGGATGAATGCATGTCGCAGTGGCTTACTGTGGGCTAAGGGAAAAGCCACGGAAGGACAGATGAACCCTTCTGTATAAGCTGTGATGTATATAGTGTAGTGATAGTGTGTACACTTGTGACTGTGTGAAAACATGTAAAAAAGTTAAAAAATGTCTAAATCCATCTGAAAAAAAGTAGCGATTAGAAACTTAAAACAGAAATATTTAATAGGTTTCCATATCTGGGTTCACTCAATTCACCTTTATTACAATGAAAAGGCTGTGTGTCACTTAATAAAAAGTATTATCTTGCAAAAACTAATATATAAATAAATATATTAACAAATTATTTAAATATTGCCAATAAATAAGAAAAATATCTCAGATGTACTTAGAGGTTTTTTCATTTGAACTCTTCATGTGCGAGTATCAGCCTTGATAACTAGTCAACTCTCCCCCTAATCATCTTTCTGTCACCGTGGTCATGTTTGTTTCCATGTGACATTTGGGCCGGTACAGCCCTTTCAGACTGTATGTGACTAAAGGCCATACTGTACATAAAACTGACTTGACAGTTGATTAACTCATATCAAATAATATCAGTTGATTAACTCATATCAGGGGTCTCAAACTCTAGTCCTGCTTCCATGCATGTTTTAGATATCTCCCTCCTCCAACCTATGCCTCCAACACACCTGATTCAACTTAATATGTCAATCACCGCAAAAGGCTGATAAAGACCCATTCATGTGAATCATGTGTGTTGGGACATTTAAAACATGCAGGTGAGCGGCCCTACAGGACCGGAATTTGAGACCCCTAGATTATATTTTGAAACACAATAGCTGTGCCCACTTTGTCACGGGTGATGAAACCTTCCATAACAATTAGCATCCTTGTTAATCAGGGCACTAGCATTCTAGCTGAATATGCCAATGCTAAATAGAATATAAAATGTATGGACTTGTGGCCCTATTTTAACAATCTACTGTAAGTGCATGTAGGGAGTGTCCAAATCCACTTTTACTAGTTTGACAGTGGAAAAAATGGTCAATGCACCAGGCAGTTCTACTTACTCTCTTCGTTATTCATGGGTGTGTTTTGGGTGTAACATACAATAAACCAATCAAAGTGTCACGTCCAATTCCCTTTAAAAAGCCAGCCTCGCATGTACCTTGGCGGACTGCTATTATACCGGTGGATTTTCAAAGTTGTAAGAAAGAGCGCTTCTTTGCAGGGGAAACGGATCATCTGTTCTTAACGTGAAGTGAAAACGTACAGTACGTGCAGACCACTTCTACTGTGTGGTCTTCTAAAAGGTTTTTGTGGTGGGTGTAGAGGTGTGGTTTAGCGCTGTCTGGGTGGAGCGGGTACTGAGAGGTGTGGTTCAAGAGGGGGGGTGGGGAATGGAGAACAGGTGTGTTCAATGTTGATGTACGCATCAATCTCCCTTGATGCAGATGTTCCCATGGATGAATGCATTTTGTGTGCTCCGCCGCTTCCCTGCATGCAAGCAGACTGTAGGGCTACAGTGCCTTACTACGTTCCTTCAAAATAACAGTGAAACACTGTGCCGTTGACTTCAGCCCGGGTTTCAATTGGTCAATCGCTCAGTCACTTGATGATGTCTCAAGATAGCGTTGTGCTTACATTAGCACGCCTCATTTTGAGACCAACATGCCCACGGGCGCTGAAATGGTTAAGTGCATTTGGCATTTAGACAATGTGGGCGCTGGATGAGAACGTTTCCCATACATTTTCTAAAGGATGGGTTTTATGATCGAGCTGTGCTGTTTCTGGCCGTCGCCATCTTTGCAGTATTTGACTCCGCCTGAAAGTCCCCCTCATCCACCCTATCCATTATAATGAGATGTATGGTTTATATTAGGGCTGTGCGATATCACGATATATATCGTATGGCGATAGAAATACATCTACCGTTTGATATTATGCTTTATCGTTTATATTGTCATGCTTCAATACGTCATACTTCAATGTCCATATTATTACCGTATTATTACGATAATACATTACTCTTTTTACTGGCAAAGCTTTTATTGCACTTACCAACACTCCAACTCACTCCACAGCTGTCTCTCAACTGGCTGAGATGTGTGCGTGTGTGCGTATATGTGTGTGTGGAGTGAGCCATGCCCGCAGTGAAGCAGAGAGCACGGAGTAGCATGGCTCGTGATCAGAGAAAATTTGGTGAGGCAGATTCATACCGAGTCTTATGATCGATTGTGTTTAACCTGACAGCCTACAAGTTGTATATTTTGCATGATGCATCAGTGCTACTGCTGCAAAGGAAACTAAATGCGCTAGCTAGGCTACCTGACAAGACACTACTGCAAAGCAAACAAAACGCGCTAGCTAGGCTACCTGACAAGACACTACTGCAAAGTAAACAAAACGCGCTAGCTAGGCTACCTGACAAGACACTACTGCAAAGTAAACAAAACACGCTAGCTAGGCTACCTGACAAGACACTACTGCAAAGTAAACAAAACACGCTAGCTAGGCTACCTGACATGACACTGCTGCAAAGTAAACAAAACGCTCTAGCTAGGCTACCTGACAAGACACTGCTGCAATGTAAACAAAACGCGCTAGCTAGGCTACCTGACAAGACACTGCTGCAAAGTAAACAAAACGCTCTAGCTAGGCTACCTGACAAGACACTGCTGCAAAGTAAACAAAACGGTCTAGCTAGGCTACCTGACAAGACACTGCTGCAAAGTAAACAAAACGCGCTAGCTAGGCTACCTGACAAGACACTGCTGCAAAGTAAAAAAAACGCGCTAGCTAGGCTACCTGACACAACACACAGACATTATGCTTGGGATATAGCCTAATCAGGATGCCTACCATGATGCGGAAAATGTTTGTTTAAATTCCCTAGTTTAGTATTTTGATTATATGTCTGGCAAGTTCCTAGAATATCCAATATATCAGACGAGGTATCTTGCATGTTTCTCAACACTATGTGGCGCTATGGTCCGGGTAATAAGGTGATCATAAATTACAAAACTGCTGTAGCAACTATATTTATGTTTATTTGAGCTCAGTGTAACATTCTGTGTTTTGCCATCATCTCCTCTTCTTGCTGTGGTTCAGAGAGGGTGGGGCTGCCACTCTCCACTATACAGGCAATGTGGCATTTTGGTCATATAGCACAGCCCTAGTGTATATATTTTTAGTTGATATATTTGTCACTTATAATTTATACATAAATTCACCCCGCTACAGTTGTCATGAACGTGGAGACTAGCTATAGAGATTAAAACCTCTTTCTGAACCAGGCTGTTTTTCTTGCAGCCTGCCTCAAGTGGCCATTCGAGGAACTGCACAGTTTGACACTTCGGAGTTATATACATTTCTCAGCACTGGAGGGTTCCCCTTGTTTGCGTTGCGTTGAGTTCACACAGATAAAAAGTCAGCATGGTGCCTGCTCTTACGCGGTTCCAAGGCTCCAGGCCTGTAGATGTCAAGAGGACACGATTTTAGGATAATCTGATCCCTTCTCGCACTGTCGCGAGCTCTGTGGGGCTAGGCATGGCCATGAGAGAGAACCGTATATCTGTCAAGATGTGTCAGTAAATTGGTTTGAGAACCACAGGGGGATAATTAAGGGGGAAGGGGGTCTACCCAGTGTCAACAAGCCACATCTGGCACCATGTTTCCCAGTGACAGACCCCCAGTTTGTTTATGGGCTTAAATAGCAATAGCTTTACGGTATAGATTCACTGGTGGTCAAAACTGAACATTTGTCACAACTGAGGCACAAGGGTGAGACAACAAAGTGAGACAATTTAACCTATTTTCTTGTGTATTCCCTGCTAAAAAATCCAGCATAAACCAGCATGAAATAAATGCTGGTTCATACTGGTTAGTGCTGGTGTAGTGCTGGTCTAGCTGGTATACCAGCACACCAGCAACCAGCATGGGATGCTGGGGTACCAGCAAACAGCATGGAATGCTGGGGTACCAGCAAACCAGCATTCCATACATACCTTATGCTGGTGACCAGCATTTTTTAGAAGGGTTTTGTGCCTTGTCCAATCACATACCTCAAGCTGGAGTGACTTGAGTTGTGTGCGACATCTAATGAAAATAACAGAATAGTGTTGATGTAAACAGTAATATAATCATAATGTACAATAAGCCAACATGTTACATAAAACTATTCCACTCTCCCGTTCCCTAGAGTTACAGTAGTTCATATATGAACATATGGCAGGAGAACCTATGGTATTCCAAAGTTGGACAAAACAGGCAGGGTTGTCAAACTGTCGTCAATCTAAAAAAATGTCCTACTATCTCAGTGCTGCTGGTGTGTGTGTGTGTGTGTGTGTGTGTGTGTGTGTGTGTGTGTGTGTGTGTGTGTGTGTGTGTGTGTGTGTGTGTGCGCGACTTCCCGGGAGCCCCCTAAAACAGCAGTGAGGAGACCCCTTGTCGAAGAGATCCAATCACCCTGATGGTGGTAAGTCACCTCTCTCTCACTCGGGGTCAACTTTCAAGGATCCGAGTTCAAAGGTCAGAGTCATGGGCCTTCTGGGGCAGATAGACAGAAGAGCCGGTGAACTAGGGGTCATGTGTAGTAATTTATTTGAGTGATTTGTTGGTCTGCTAACATTAAATTAGGAGGTCCAACATAAACGGTATGTTTCTACAATGACATTACCTAGACACAGTAGCTTGTTAGCCAGAGTCTGCCACCAGAGAGATTTGACAGAGAGGGTTCAACAGACGGTATTTTTGAAAGGGGGGGACTTTTCTAACCTGACATTCCAGAGGAATTGTTGTCACAAGTCCATCTGGGGAGCCGTACATTGAAACTGTTTGTGAATGTGAAAATACTTGGCAGTTGAAAGGATGAAGCATCTGGTCGTTTTCGCAGTCGGCACCATGGTCGGCACACCTAAACCACGCCCGTATAGCTATAAACACGACTCTAATTGGAAAGTTCAGTTGCTACTCGGACACATTCAAAATGCTTCCGAGGCTTTCCAGACTGATTCTCACGGTGAAATTAAACTGAGGCTCGCGAGATCAGGATTGTCTCACGAGGCTAGGACTTTCACCCTTTATGCAGACCAGAACGAACCAGCGTTCCATTGAATCAATGGGGAGGTCCACTGGTTTCACCATAATATTATCAATTATTTCTCTGAGGGCATTAATGGGTATTTTGAGCATATTACATTAATTCCTAGGTACCTATGATCAATCTGAGGCAACAACAGTATTGCTGCAGCAAACTGTGTTGTTTTAAAATGTCTTTGTATCAGGCCATGCGTGGTAGATATAGCTGTGAATGTAGGGCGCTGCCTACATTCACTGAGTCGCGGAAAACCAGGCCCCGGCTAGCTACTGAGCTACTAGCCTCCGTAGCTAGCTTCCCGTCCGGACGGCCCGTGTTTCGTCTGCCTGGACATCATCTGCCATGTTTGTCGGTGATTGGGCACGACAACATACTGTACACACGACCACGTCGGTGGTCTTGTCCAACCATGAGGATAGTACATTCAATTCTGTTTGGGTTTCTAAGCAGTAAGTCGGCTGCAATCACATCTCTCGTTCTCTGGAGTAAATGGTGTAAATAGACAAGGCGCCGTACGCAGAAATGAGGTGCACAGATCTTCCACAAATAAATAAGCAACGGGAAGAAGCACAAAGAGACACTCATCACCAGTGCCCGGCTGACCGCATCACATTACCTCATCCTGTAAATGCTCCTTCTCATGTGAGTCCATTAGCTTATCTGTGCAGAGGTGGCGTCTACCCAAGTACCCAGCCCCGCAGAAATCACGTAATATCTGTACATATCTAGTCATATATGCAGATCATATCTACAGTATACTGTATCTGGATCATTACATACCATACCTGCTTCGTTATGGGTCACACAACCTTTCTTTAAATTATGGCGGATTTCAATTATGATCTCACTTTATAATGCTTTAGCGCGTTAGCTCTGGGGTATGCGCATGTAACATATAGCTGGCTCTAACGTTAACGCAAGCAGTGTCTGGTCAGGGTGATGTCACTGTGGACAGAATTAATATTCTTAGAATGTGTGTGTGTATGTGTGCGTGCGTGCACTATGGATGTGAAAGCAACCTTGTGAATGATTTGGCTAATGTGTTTTCCAGAGAGAGAGAGAGAGAGAGAGAGAGAGAGAGAGAGAGAGAGAGAGAGAGAGAGAGAGAGAGAGAGAGAGAGAGAAGCATACTAGTCAGACAGACATTCATGCAGATAGACATACAGACAGACCGAGGTAACTCACCTTATCAAGCTTGGCCTCAATCTCGACCACATCTGTCTCGACCTCGTCGATGCCAGCCCTGCACAGGAAACACAGCCACATGGTTAAAAGGTGCAGTCAGCTATTGTAAGCTAATAGTATGCTAAAACACCTTGTCAAATTCACCAAATATCTCCTCACATTTCGCTATCATACCATTCTGTGTGCGTGCTGAAATAACCAGGTACTTCTACTAGTACACAGCCCTGGCTCTGTAAATAGCATCACAAACACCGGCAAACACCGCTAACAACAACAATGCACTTGGCTACGTAATGCGTTTCAATGTGTGGGGCGGAGTTTCTGAGTTTGTTTTGATTTGAGCTCAAAGTATGACTAAGGGCGCTTTCACACCTATGGCTTGTTTGTGCTGTTCCGGATCAGTGTCTGAATCTATAAAAATGTTGCGCACGTCTCTGGGTTTGTTTTGTGTTCACACAGCAACATTTAAAGCGGCCCATAACTTATAAACAGGGCCCTAACACCATGGTAACACAAGCAAATTTAACGCGAGGATGTTTTGAAAGTACTTTCTACATAATTACACAAGCAAGCGCTTTGCACTACCGAGTTGTCCCGCTTCACAGGGCCGATTGCGTTCTCGTTACAAACGAACCGCTCTAGAGTTTGATTGCAGATGCGCAGAAACCCGAAACCACCCCCTCTAAGCGGTCTCGGCCCGCTTGATTTGTTCCGAAAAAGAGTGCGATTGCTGTGTTCACATATGCCCAAAGGAACCGATCTTGGGGAGGAAACGCTCCATGTTCCGATCCAACGGCTCCAAACGAGCCAGGTGTCAGTCAGGACAGCATCACACTGGTACTGTAGTGCATAGATTAGCAGCAAAACCCCAAATCCTAAAATCAATGCAAATAATAGGAGCCCATGATGAGACAAATAATCTTAGCCAATATGTGTCCAGTTAGTATTGATTGTGTGCTGGTTTGAAGCATCCTCCTTACAAAAGAGCACTGGAAGAGCCAATCAGAGCCCTTGCAATAACAACCTCAGAGGTAATGCTGCTGGCCGTATCGACACATGCATCGCTTGGAAAGATTAGTGGCCACCGCCTCCCGTTTTAATCAATGGATGACGCAACCCACACACAGATCCTCACGCTCACTATTCATGGAGTTGATCGCACTGAGTCGCCATGGCGCCACGTCTGACGGACAGCTGTCGGCTGGTGTGTGACTGACTACTTCACATTTATATATGTGATTATATACACACACACACACACACACACACACACACACACACACACACAGGTGACTGGCACAGGAAGTAGCCCAGAAAACAACTCAACAGATAAGACCCGCCCCCCCGCAACGATTGGAACGGCCTGACAACAGCTGGGAAAGACAGCCAGGCTGTGTGTGCCAGCATTCATCATCCATAATCCTGGGAAATGATTGCATCACGCTACTGCTACTGCCAAAAGCTACACCTTCAACACAACCCTATCAAAACCCCACCCTATAACCTTCCATAGGAATCCGTAGCACATATACACTCACACTCACACAGGTAAGTACTGTATGTTGTGGCAATCTGACACGCTGTTATTCGCCACTTTGTTTATGTTCCTATTTACTTTCGCTAATTCTTCGCTAATTTCAACTGCTAACTATACCTCTAAATCATACACAGGGGCATATGCAGAGTGCTTGCAGAAGTGCCGAGCAGGTCTGGCATCTGTGTCCATTTCCCCTGCATTCCCTCCAACCACACACCCCCCACCAATGTATTCCCTACCACCTGCATCTCCGCAGACTCTCCCAGTAACAAACGCCGGCGTGATACGATCCTACTGAAGCAGGCCTTGCTGCACACACACCACAACCCCCTCTGTTTATACATTAGGAGGCAGATAGTCAGGGACGGGGTTAACAACACAGGCAACTGTTAACAACAGAGATGTCATCAACGGCTTCGGCACCTGGTCACTGGAACTACATTCCCAGAATTCCTGTCCGCTGGTACGCTTTTGGCATGTTCATAGATGTGATTCGGCATTCCTTCACTTCATTCATATTTGTTTGAACTGTCTTTATTCTCCTCCAGAACAGATACATTGACTTTGATGACTCCTGCATGGGCTGTGTGTGTGTGTGTGTGTGTGTGTGTGTGTGTGAGTGTGTGCGTATGCATGTATAAGTGTGTGTGTGTGGTTTTTAGAAGAATGATTATAGCATAATACAAACCAGAATAATAAGGTACACAGTGTACACATCTCTGACTCAAGTGACTAAAATACGTTGTAGTTAATGGCAATAACACATTCTCTCATAGCATGCAAAACTGGCTTAGTTTCTTCTATTTTAGAGAGTGCCGATTAGCAACAAACTACTCTACAAAAGCACACCACACCCTTGCTCTGGGTAAAATCCAACAGCATCATGTTCTCTGTGAAGTCATTCTGAAACAAAACCTAAAACGTCAAGCAGCTGTTCAAACCCACTCAATAAGGGGTTACAGGTTGTGGGACTGGACAACTACTGCTAGATGACATGCATGGAGAATCAAATCCAGACATGTTTAGGAGCTCTGGACATCAATAATCTATCTGAAATCAATAAGACAGCATTCCACATGGATGCCCTAGCTTACTGTAGGCAGGCATACGTGTGTGTGTGTGTGTGCGTGTGCGTGTGTGTTTGCTACAGTTGAGTACAGCAGAGATATGACTTAATTAAGATCTAGTCCCAAGGAGGATTATGGGTAATGCTTCAAGACACAATAGCCTTACAAAGATGGCAAAGAAATTCTCTGTGAGAATTTGTGCTTCAGAAACACATATTTCCGTCATTCAGTACCAATGATACTACGCTTACCAAGAAGAATATGCTAAGTTGATAGCCCAGTGGTAAAGCAGGTTATTGCTAATACTATATGCTACTGTCACAGGCATTCAGTACCAATATTAGGCCTACTATCTTCCCAAGAAGAATATTCTAAGATACTAGCCCAGTAATGCAGGTTATTGCTATAACCTTCATGCTAAAATATTCAGCATAAACCAGCATGAATTCCATGCTGGTCCAGGCTGGTTCATTCTGGTTAATGCTGGTGTAGTGCTGGTCCAGGCTGGTTCATACTGGTTAGTGCTGGTGTAGTGCTGGTCCAGGCTGGTTCATTCTGGTTAGTGCTGGTGTAGTGCTGGTCTAGCTGGTATACCAGCACACCAGCAACCAGCATGGGATGCTGGAACATCATCAAACAGCATGGGATGCCGGTGTACCAGCAAACCAGCATTCCATGCTGGTTCCAGCATGCAAAACATACCTTATGCTGGTTACCAGTAATGCTGGATTTTTTAGCAGGGATACAGTATATACTCTAGCCTAATACTACAGGCTACTGTCACATACATTCAGTACCAATATTAGGTCTACTACTAGCTTCCCAAGAAGAATATACTAAGCTGCTAGCCCAGTAATGCAGGTTATTGCTATACTATACTGTCACAGGCAATCAGCACCTAATATATAGCTTCCCAAGGAGAATATGCTAAGCTGCTAGCCCAGTGATGCAGGTTATTGCTATACTATACTGTCACGGGCAATCAGTACCTAATATATAGCTTCCCAAGGAGAATATGCTAAGCTGCTAGCCCAGTAATGCAGGTTATTGCTATACTATACTGTCACGGGCAATCAGTACCTAATATATAGCTTCCCAAGGAGAATATACTAAGCTGCTAGCCCAGTAATGCAGGTTATTGCTATACTATACTGTCACGGGCAATCAGCACCTAATATATAGCTTCCCAAGGATAATATACTAAGCTGCTAGCTCAGTGGTAATGCAAGCTAATGCTATACTATACTGTCACGGGCAATCAGCATCTAATATATAGCTTCCCAAGGAGAATATGCTAAGCTGCTAGCTCAGTGGTAATGCAAGCTAATGCTATACAATAGGCTACTGGCCATTATTCTCTTGCCTGTATGAGCATATTGTAATTGCAATGTACTGTAATGTACTGGCGGAAGGGGATTCTAACGTGCACTAGCTCCATGACACGTGCACTAGCTGAATGGGCACTTCCCTCAGACCCAACAAACATCCACTGAGTGTACTCTAGAAACCTTCTATCGCACGCACACACACACACATGCACGCACGCACGCACGCACGCACACACACACGTCAAAAAAAAAATCTTAATGCAGAATATGTGCTCTCACACACACATGCACCCACACACACACACACACACGCACGGAGACACACACACACACACACAAGCACGTCAAATTAATTATCTTAATGCAGAATATGCGCTCTCACACACACACACACACACGTGCACGCGTGTGCGTGCACGCACACGCATGCATGCATGCACACACGTATGTAAAGTAAAAATACAACACAAAATGTATTGCAAAGCAATGTTAAGGCCTTTATGCATCCCTTCCCAAAAATACCCACTGAACGCGCACATCAAAGGCATCCCCTCCCAGAATCGCAAGCAGCTAGCTAGCTCCATGGCAACAATTGAGTGACCCCAATTACCATGGCAACAGGCATTGGCAATGCATTACTCCACATTTCCCTTTGTCTGCAATCTCTGTCAGATCCGCACACTGCCCCATTAGCCAGTATAATTACCAGCGAGACCATTACTGCAGTAGGCGGTGGTGGTGCGCATGTATGGCCACCGTCTCTGACCTTGAATCAGCTCTGACCTCGACATATTTACAGCTACAGAATCAAGTAGGGCTGGCCCCAAATATTCGATTATTCGGGTATTCGTTCGTTGGGTATGTATTCAAATGAAATATTGTGATTAGAGTATTAGTTTTTCCACATTATGCATGCATTTTTTCCCATTACTCCCTACTGTTTCCATATAAACCCACATGTTGAAATGTAATTGCCCTACACTGTGTCATCAACACAATTGATTGCAATTGGCTCTGTTTATAAGAAGAGTGAGGCTATTCATTCAACACACACTCTGATTGGCTAATACAGGAGGTAAATGCTATTTGACAGCTCTGACTGGCTCAACTGACGTGTCAATCAAAGTGGCCATTTTGAGTGCATGGCTATGTTTACATGTGTGCTCACTGAAGCTAGGAATCAAAGACTACTTCTGTTATACTACTTAACTATAGTTGAGTGTTTTTAATGGTGTTTTTGAGAAAGTATTCGAATACTCGTTCGGAAATACCATCAAGTATTCGAAACCTGTAAAATGGTATTCAGGACAGCCCTAGAATCAAGAATATGTGGTGTTCGAGTCGTATTTCTGCAGTTTATGGTGACACAGTACATGATACAAGATGTTCTTCATTGCTAACCTGCCTATTTGAAAACATAAAACATATTTCAGTTATCTAAGGTACATACCAACTCATGACAACATCGCTGTTCATACACGCCACACCCCACACAATCTGCTATCTTTATTTGTGTCATGTCTGTCTGCCTACAACTAATCTCTATAACAGATCTCTGCATGCAGAATCTGTAGGCAGAGGCATAAGATAGTGGTACGCATCCAGGCTTATAGACCGAGTAGCATTGACCAATCATGTCCGTGTGGGGAGCATAAGAGGCGGGACACACTGACTGAAAATAATACAACAACAACAACAAAAACGCAATATGGTCTGACAAGGATTTAGCGTTTTGTTAGCATTCATACATGTATCCCATAATCTGTTCATAAAGATTTGCTTAACTCAACTCAAACTCCATTCTCGCGTCTCAAGTAGAAAATCGGGCTGTAAACAATGACCTGCAAATGAAGCAGGACGTTTTTTTTACGCATTAGTACACTGACGTGCCTGACAGACACAGGAACAGAGAACACAATACTACACATCCCTGCCCTGGCTGTGTCACACACTTAATAAAATGCAGTTTGCATTCCAGTCTGTCTTATCAGCGTTCGTTCCGTACAACGCCCCTCCACCCCCCCACCCCCCCAAAAAAAGAAAGAAAAGAGACCCAGCTAAATGAACCTACTCACACAAAACAAACACACACACACACACACACACACACTTGCACTAAACAGACTGCCTTTTCACACCAAAAACACTATATCTACTGTGTGGTCCTTTCATCAGCAACAAAGATGCCTTCACTTAACAGCCCCCACTGTCTTCCATCCAGCACGCAAAACAACAAACATCACAGTCTTCCCTTACAGACATGGTGGAGGGCACACATTCATTAATCACACAAAGAAACTAAACAGTAATTGGACAAAAAAGTGTTAAGTCATTTTAGGATACACAGGCTTAGTTTATCTGTGGTAAAACATCTGGGCTCCTCCTTGGCACAGCTGCTCAACAAATCTAGCTAAATAGAATAGCCGTTATAATTCACATATCAGACGAGTATCTATTTTACTCTCTGTCATTTTTATTTCTAGCATGCCTCTATTTCATTTACTTTGTTGGCCTACATTCAGTAACAGGATTGCTATTAACCATTGTGTTGTGTTCATATTTTTATTACTTGTCTGTTGGACCCACAGAATTATTGGGCTTTTAAAATCAATACAGCCACAACAATGTATGTAAGTATACTTTGTGCTGTTTATTTCATCCCAATTACAAGCAATAAAGAATAAAAATGGTAGGAATGGAGCAAAGGGGATTGGTAAGGGTAAAATCACTGACTGTTTGTAATGGGGAAGCTGGTCTGTTGACTTGATGACATTATCGAGGGATAAAGTCATCACATCCCTAACCACCACTGCCAAGTCATAACATTAATTAGGAATGCTCCGTAATACTCAACAAGTACCACATTTCATTATTAGCGCCATCTTAGATGATGGCAGTAACCACACCATCAGGTACAACCCTGCCCCCCTCCAGACCATGCCCTCTCCCAGGATAGAAGGGCCTTCAGAGAAGTGAACACCAGATGGTTAGAGAGCTGGCTTGATAAAGGTCCTTTCACCAACACACACATGCACACGTACAACACACATACTGTATATGTAAGCATGCATGTGTGCACACGGGAATGCCAATGCAATAACTTACGCTCACAGTACACACCCTTACAATAATGGACTGAAACCTCAGTATAGAGGCATACAGTATAGTACACAGAGCAATACTGCTGGAGACAAGCTAAAATATGGTGAGAACAAGAGAGATACGTCGATCAACCACTAGACTGTTAGTTTCCTAAATCCTCACTCACCTATGTATAATGATCGCATGCTTAGTTTCCCCAATTAATTCCTCCAGTACAAAAGTGCCAATTTCCGATTTGATAAATTAATAATGTAGTTGTAGTCGTACACATCGGTCAAAGTATACCTCTTCCGTCAAGTAGGTATAGGTCTCGACAAAGTTAGTCAACACTGTGTCCCAGTCAGACTTTTATGCATTCGATTTATGGAAGGGGTGGGTGGGGGGTGGGTGACCTTTCAGCCTTTACGCAGACCAGAACAACCCAGTGTTCCATGCAAGTCAATGGGGAGGTCTGTGGATTTCACCATTATTTCTTTCTGGAGGCATTAATGGGTATTTTGAGCATATAACATTAATTCCCAAGTACCTACGATCAATCTGAGGCCACAACGGTATTTCTGCAGCCAACTCATTTGGGGTAAATCGACTTTGTCTTCAGGCCATGCATGGTAGATTTAGCTGTCTGGACGCTGCGTTTACATCAGCCTCCAGCGTCGCCCTGCGCTAGCTAGCTAACTAGCTGTACTACCAGGTAGGGGTGTGCGATATGGCCAAAATGTAATATCCCGATATACATACTTTTATATCCCGATAACGATACATATCTATCGTCATACGATATATATCGTTTTTATCGCACAGCCCTACTACCGGTGCCGTGGGTGGGTGACGCAGGCATCGCTGAGTGAACACGCTCACTTTAAAAGGACACAGCTGCATGATTCCCAAGACAACCGCATCCACCCTGAGAGCGGTGGACCACCATCATCACCATGAGAGATATGGGGGTGGCGGAAGTGGGAAAAGACAGATGGGCCCCCCTGCATTCTTCCCCACATGCCCCCGATGCTGAAGGACGAGAAAGGGGGGGGGGGGAAGCGAGGTGAAAGAATTAGTGCTAAACCCAAGCGGGAATTTCCGGTGCTGAGAAATGTATATGCCAAAACCTGCAGTTCATTGAATGGCCACTTGAGGCAGGCTGCAATAGGGAGTCAATCCCCATTGACTCTAATGTCCAAATGTCCGACTTTACTGCACAAATCAACATGTTTACAGCCTGGCTCAAAAAACATGTGTGGTCTCTAAAGCTTGTGTCCCCGAGACAACTGTACGAAGGGTGAATTGTTTTAAAACTCATTAGTTAATTTTAGCTACACATTTATCCCATTATAATGGATAGGGCGGCGTTACAGTACAGGCTTGGTCAGACACAGCAAAGATGGCCAGGTTCAGGTCTTCAAACCCGTTCTTGAGAAAACCTACGGGTGAAGTCACAGTGTGTTCGTCCATTTACTGTCTATGATTCTTCCCCACAAGCCCCCCGATGCTGGACGACGAGGGGGGGTGGGTGAAAGATTAAGTGCCAACGTGTAATGTGAAGTGGTAAGTCTGCAGAAACTCCCCAAAAAATTGCTGTGTGTACATGTGATCTTCGTGTACATTTACCTTGCATGTGACTCCAAACAGAATAGTAGTGCAGCTTTTGCTGAATGTAGTAGCCTAGTTCCTGTCAGCTATGGATTCTGAACATTCACAGATGTCTTTGTGTTTAGAAACAACAAAAAGGGGAGTACTTGGCATTCAGTAGTTGTACTGTAGGCATTACCACTTATCTTCATCCATTTGCTACCTTTTGTCCTATCAGTGGATGCATGCGTTGTAGGCAAACGGTTAATAGCTTTGATTTCATTTTTTGAGAAATTAATCTTTGGGTTCATTGCATCACTTGTCTTATGAAAATACATGTTCTGGGAATAGCTTGATCACCCCCACAGCAACACATGAAAGAGATGTGAAGATGCTATGACTAAGACATCTTCAGAGCCTATATATCCCAGAGCTACAGTAGGAGACTGAAAGAGAAACATGAATCAAAATTAAAAGTGCCGGTCACCTCAAGGGGTATAGCATCTAAGATAATATTAGGGATTTCACACTAGCCCACGGTAGACTAAAAAGCTGCAGTGTTCTTAAATGTTTTAGCATTTCCCTTTCTCAGTACTTTTAGTACATACAGTACTGTAGTGTTGTAGTGGAGTTTTAATAGTACGATATTGAGGTTCCTGAGCTGCGGAAGTCTACTTCTATATCTGGGTTTACAGCTTTTATGTATTGCTCTACTGTGCATTTGTTTTACTTTCTGTTTTATATTGTATTGTATATAGGTTTGTACTGTATATATGTTTGGTTTTCATCATGATGAAGCATTTTCCTTGCAGTAAATGAGTAAAGGTGCTATGAACACCTTGCTTGTGAAAATAAATAGAGAACTGATATTAGATAAAAGGTGTTTATCTAACCATGAGTGGAGAACACATTCTGACTGTCGCTGAACAAGGTGCCATTATTTTGAAAGCACAGAGGATGGATGACTTATATATTTAAGAATGTCGGGCAGAGATCAGATGTTTCAGTCCTAAAGGTATACACAATGCCAAGGTTTACACAATGTCAAGGTCTGTCTAACCCTAACCCTAGATCTTCTAATATACTAGGGGAAAGAAATTTGTGAGCAAATGTCTAGTCGGTGATTATAGGATTATTTTAGGACAAGATGGAACAAGAAAGCAAATTATGTAAAATGACAGTGGACAAATTAATAATGATGCTATTTCAACATTTACATCTTCAGTTTGATTCTGCAATATAGGTTGCCTGGATGTGGTTTTACTGGGATTATGGTCTCTAGACTCTAGGCTGATATCTATTGACCTTGGCAAGCATGCAACAGTATGTATCATCTTTTGAGTCCATGGTGAAAGTAAGCTAGCGGTAGGTAAGTTGTCACGACGAAGCGCTGTGACGGTCTGTCTAAATATTTCATCAAATCTTTTCCCAGGCTTATTTATAGTGACGGAGGTGGTCCTATGTGTGGGTATGTGTGTGTGCGTAACGTGTGGGGTTCTGCATGCTCATGCAGATGAGAGACAGGATTCATTTTTAAAAAGTACACCGTCTGTGCAGTATTCGGGTACAAGCCAAGTGTGCGTGTGCGTGTGTGCACGTGTGTGTTTGGGTGTGTGTGTGGGTGTGAGAGACAGACACAGAGAGAGAAAGAGAGGCTATGGACCAGCTGTGAAACACGGGAACCCAAAATGTAGCAGAACCACAAGTCTGGCCGTCTGCTCCTGTTGTGGTTGGCAGCGTTGGCTGGACACCAGCAAGATAAGCACCCCCCCCAACACACACACACACACACACACACACACACACACACACACACACACACACCCACCCGCAGACACACACCCACCCGCAGACACACACCACCCCCAACCCCGCTCACATACACTGCCAAGAAGGAAATAGCTGCTGTTTTACACTCTCCTCCATCTCCATCTAGGGACAGTCAGTAGGTGCCAAACACTATAGGGGAGGGAGAGAGAGAGAGAGAGAGAGTTTCTCCTCTGGTCTGGGTATCAGCCATTAAGAGACAGAGACAGACAGAGAGAGAGAGAGAGAGAGAGAGAGAGAGAGAGAGAGAGAGAGAGAGAGAGAGAGAGAGAGAGAGAGAGAGAGACTCTTCCCTGGGTGTCATTACAGTTGGTCTGCATCAACACTAGACTGTGACACAATATACTGTAGTTAGTACGCGTGTAACAAATGCTGGTTTACTTGATGTGTTTTTTTCCTCTATTGTCTTTAAGGTGGTTACATCGTCTTCTGACTTCCACAAGACAATTGCTGATTAAAATGAGAAAACCCATTTAAATAGACACATAGACACAAACAGAATGGCTGCAAACATGGACACACTAAGTCAGTGTGTGTGTGTGTGTTGCAGTCCATATAATTACGGCTAATTCTGCCAAAACATCTTGTTTATTGGACGCTTCATCGACTCCAACACTCGTCCCGCTTATTTAGGACAAATGTTGAAGCCAGCACTGGTACTCCCCTGAACAAATCAATGAAGTACATTAAATATTATGTGTACAAAAACATAGAATCACTCATATACAGTATGTATGTGTATTGTGTAGCTTAGTATTATGTATGAGACCAACAGATAATATTTTATTTGATCTTATTTATATATATATATCATATATATATATATATTATATTATATTATATTATATTATATTATATTATATAGTATTACGTGTATGTTGAGGTTAACATTGCTAGCTAACATCTGCATATTTCCTATGTGCTCATAATCAGACAACTAAAAAGGAAAATAAAACAACAACAAAAAAAACACACAAACATTTGTTAGCATGTTAAAGGACCGGCGCTAACCCATTCACAGTCCAGTCAATCTACACAATACAGCCCACACTTTGCCTGAGCAGCTGTGGCCAGCAGTCATACGGTACATTATTAACATACAATAGCATGAGGGCACCCATTAGCTTAGTAGCGTGGAGGGAGCGGGTACAGTGATAGACGGCATAAAAGAGAGAGGGAGAGAAAGGTCTGTGCAGGGGTGGAGGGAAGGATGATGTAGGTTTATATTAGCACTAGGGGTGGTCTTACGCAATACCCCTCCACACACGCACACACACGTCTTGGGGAAACAGAGCATGTATGCAGAGGCAAGCCAAGTGTGTGTCTGTGTAGGTGTCATATGCGGGGCATGCTTATATAACAAACACAGAGATATATGTAAGAGAATATTAGACTACGACACAAGACATACATTCTTGAGATTATCATCAACCCAAAACTGAAGCTGTCGGTCTTAAATGTAAATATTTCAATACGCTTACAACCCTGAACCATAATCAACTGATAATAAAACATAATTAAACATCATAGCTACCTCGGCAGACAAACCTAAGTGAATTTGGCTCCAGCAAACCATGTAACACAACAATAAAACAACAATATTACACTGTAGGTACTCCTCTAGCCTATAGAGTTAGCCTAGTGAAACCATAATGATCTTGCAAGCTTTTTCAGATTGACTTTGCCATGAGAATCAGTCTGGAGAGGCTTCACATAATGGCGCCTGTGACCAACTTACCATTCAGTGTCGAACTAATAGCTAAGGGTGCTATTTAGGTGTGATAGCAAAGCTACTGGAAAACAACAGTTTGACATTACCAGTACGATTAAGCTGTCAGAAACCACGGTGACACAGCTGTAAAACCACACTGTCTTCGGCGGCGGTGTAACGGCACGAATGCCACGTCCAATCACATGCACTTTTAACCCCTACACTGGCCGAGGCCACTCACAGCAGAGAACTCACACAGGAAACCCTTGCACAACTGTGGCACGTCGCTGGCCTGCTCGGTTACTATAACTTCAAGGGATCGACCATGAGAAGCATGCAACCCCTATGCTTCACATACAACAAGGTTAGCTCCCTAGAGGGGCGGGGAAATGGGGCGGTAGCCCTTCACTTAGCTAGCGACATCTGTCTATTCTAGACTGACCAATGCTCCACGCATACACACCATGTATCCCATCCCATCTCGGATCAGAGGCGTATTGAGCGTGGCCTGCCTGTATGCTAGCTAGCTCATGCTGTCAGACCAGAGGTGGTGTTGTGATTTTTCCACTTGTATCCAACAAACAAACTGACTATATAATACTACATAAATGTGACTACTTGAAGCAATGAACGGTGGACGTGGGGTTGGGTAATATAAATGATGATGCTGACACGGCAGATGGGAATGTTTTTCGTTGGGTTATTCGTCATGGATAGGATGCAGAATGAATAATGCAATGCTGTCAGGATGTGAGAACAGGACCAGAAGACTGACTCATTGACTGTCACATTCCTGTTTCATAAACGCCTAAAAGAGGCTAGCCTACTGTATAGCTACGGCTTTCTGCTATGAAATAATACAGGAATATTCGAATGAAAATATTGAAATAATTAATGTGTGTGTGTGTGTGTGTGTGTGTGTGTGTGTGTGTGTGTGTGTGTGGGGGGGGGTGTTGTGATACAATGTGAATACTAGGGATGGCACCGATACGATACTGAGATCGATCCGATACTGACTTAAATAGCTGGATCGGTATCGGTGACAATTGGACAGTTGTAACCAATCCATGGGGCTGAAAAAACTGGATCGTGCCATCCCTAGTGAATACATGTGGTCAAACTGAATAACCATTTACAATAATCAAGAAGGCATTTAACTTGCAGTTTAGCGTTGGCACTGGTGGCAGACAGACAGGCAAATGGGTGGAGAGAGATAGCAAGACAAGAGAAAGCAAAGGGAACAAAGGGGAACCCACAAGACAAGAGAAAGGGAGCAAAGCGACGGGGGCAGCGATACAGACAGAGAAAAATCAGACAAATCTGAACCAGCTGCTCAAACTGGATCCCAGATGTACAATGAGCGAGAGTCAGCAAACACACACACACACACACACACACAGACAGACAGACAAAGAGAGGAAGAGAGAGAAAGAGAGAGAGAGAGGAAGAGAGAGAGAGGGAGAGAGAGAGAGAGAGAGAGAGGAAGAGAGAGAGGAAAAAAGAGAGAGAGAGAGAGAGTGGAAGACAGAGAGAGAGAGAGAGAGAGAGCGAGAGAGAGAGAGAGAGAGAGAGAGAGAGAGAGAGAGACAGTGCTACGTGCCAGACTGTTTTGCAGAGGGAAGCACATCACACAGTTCTTTCATTTGTCACTTCAGGCCAACCATGTGTGTCTGAGCGGCAGCAGTCAACCAGTCTTCATGAAGACAGCTGTGTCTCCTTCGTCCCCTACCGAGACCGCCACGGCAACAGTCTCCTCTGTCTCTACTCCCTATATATCACCTGAGATGCGTTTCAGAATTGGCGAACTGTGGCGAACGTTCGTGGGAAACATGTTAGCTTTGAACGTTTTGCGTAAACATTCCTAAAATATTAGATTTAAACCGTCACCCTTCGTTCAGCGTCAATGTGTGTTTGCCGAGAACTGCCTTCTCAAACCGGTTGCTTATGTTCGCAAAGGTTTACGGTTTGTGAACATTCGCCAATTCTGAACGCGCCTCTGACTGGCCAGAGGCGCTCGTTCAGACTCCGGCTGCGTTTAATATATCCACAGCGTCCTTTTTGTGTCTCGTGAGCCACGAAGGATGTTCATTCACCTTACACAGTAATCGTCTAAACATACAGGTTGCTAAGGGAAACAATGTGATGCAGTTACCATGGCGACCAGTCATCCATTCTCCCCCTCGTTATCCACCCATCATCCATCCATCCACATCTTCCCCTCTCTCCATGTCGGTGCACCCCTCTGGCTTCTGTCAGCCATCACTCAAGCCATCAAGCCTCTCTCAATCTCTCAGCTGTGCCCACCCACTCATCCAACTCATCCCCCCATCCTAAATCAATCTATCCATCTATCTGCCCCCCATCACAATAATCTGCAGCATCTGAGAAAATATACAGTATATATTTATAAATTAATTATATACTGTATATATATATATTGGATACAAATAACAGAGAAAGAAAATGGAGGAACCCTTTGGGGGGAAACCTTCTCCAACAGAGGTGGTATGTGCCTGTTGTGTGTTACTGTAATAGATCTCTATGTAGTATACGTACATGAGTCTAATAGCATATAGCATAGAGGCCAACCCCTGCCACATGGTCCAACCATCCAGCCAAAACCAGTAAGGACGTGAACAGAAGCACGATGAGGATGTAGATAATGCTCAAGGAGAGCAAGAGGTTTTGTTGGAGAGAGACAGATATGTTTTCTCAAACATATCCAGATACAGTATCTAAAGAAGGATGTCCGACCACAAAATAGAGTGGATTTGGCCGTTAGAGAGAGAGAGAGAGAGAGAGAGAGAGAGAGTGAGTGAGAGAGAGAGTGAGAGAGAGAGTGAGTCTCTCCTCTGGGTGTCAGCCATTACAGTCAGAGAGAGGGAGAGGTGACAGATGTTTTGGCACTTGGTAAAAACCAGACGGGTTGTTTCTGAAAGGTATGCACTGGGTCGGTAGGGGGATCCCATATGGCCGGGAAGTGACAAACGGCCTTTTGTGGCTCGCGCCCTCTTTTACGGGAAAAGCGATGTTAGTAAGTCATACAGTCGTCATAGCCACATTTTGTATAAGGATACCCTGAAGAATGTTTCCGCGTGTGTGTGTTTGTGTGAAACGGGCTACTCACACACCGAATGTAAACCATCTGAACTACAGAGACACTGCACTTCAAACTAGATGCTGTGTCATATTTATAGCAATATTATATAAAAGGCCTTGACTATACTATACGGTTTGTGTTGGAAAATTGTCCCCCTATGTAAACTGGCTGCAAAACCTGAGGCGAGAGCCATTCACTTATACTGTACACACAACACAGAAAAGTGTTCTATCGCAAGAATATTACAGGCTGCAAATGTAAGCTTGTGGATGCTAAACCCTCCAGGACTGTCAGGGGACATAAGTAACTGGCTTCTCAACTTTTAAACTCTTACAAACCATGTTTATGTCATACATATATAACACTTGTGTGTGCCAACATACAGTGCTGGGTTGTGTGTGTGTGTGTGCACAACCTAATCCACAGATGCATGCTTGTATCACCCATGTGTATTGTTAGTATTATGTACAGCAATGTCCTGAGCATGTCAATCTGCATTTGTCAAAATATGGCAGATGAAGAGACAAGTGTGCTCATGTCTACTGGAGTCACCAGGGATGTATTCCTCGTTCTCATGTCCTGGTTTGTCTCACTCATTTGCCCCAGAGCAATGGAACAACCTCCAAGGGAGTTGTCAGGCTTTAGAGCTCACAGAAATGTCTACAATCTGAGCTACAAGACATAAACCACTCCTTAACGTTCAGTAACTGCCGCCAATAACAAACCGGCAAATGGAGCTTTGGAACCAGAAAAAGTGTACTTAAGAGTCACAAACCGTTCTCAAACCAGGCAGGGAAGAATAAACATATTCTCAACTGAGAACTGTTGAAGTGTTAAACATCCTGTCAGTTGACCTGTGCTCTTTTATAACAGAAATGTCTGTGAGTCTTGAAGAAGATAATGCATGTGTTGGGGATACTGGTTAAATCAACTGGATATCATACATATCCTACTAAGTAACACTTTTCTTTACTTACTATTTTTACTGATACTTACTATTAGCACCAGCAGCCTGTTAACCTCCAGACGAATTCCCTTCCCATTGTATATAGACAAGGCTGGTCCTCTGTCACACTGATTGACAGAACCAAACTGTGATTGATCGGTTTGGTTCAGTCAGTGTGACAGAGGATGTTTAGTCCTGCTGGGAATATTAATACTTTGCTGCTGTCAATGTGATTGATGACGATCTACTTTGTGTAGTTGTTGATATACTGAAAACACCGTGACAGGCCAGCTGATGACCTGTTCCAGAGGACATGTGAGCTTCAAATGCAGCTTGGGCCGAGCATTTCGAAACTTATTACATTCTGTAGACGCTTAAAGGATATTATAAACATTAACAGGCTTCTGAGTTTTAAAACAAATCAATGTCGCTGCCCTTGTTTAAGATGAATCCATATTAAAAGGCATTGGTGCAGAGGATAGATGGATCAGTGTTATTCAGTACTTGGGATTCCCAAAAGATTACATTGATTGCTGACGGGCGAATGAGAATCAGGCAGCAATCGCTGAAAGGCGAGCCTGTATTCCTCTCTCATTACGTCTTCTTTGCAACTTTATTAAGATCATATAAAGTGACTTCACAGACAATAAGGGACTTAAAAGCTCAGCCTGTCAGTCTTTAAAGGTTTAACCTAGGGATGGCACCGATACGATACTGAGATCGGAAATCGGTCCGATATGGACTTAAATAACTGGATCGGTATCGGTGACAATTGGACAGTTTTAACCGATCAATGGGGCTAATCCAATTAAATTAATTTACGCGTAGGTCTACTGTCAAGCATCAGCCATGTCTAGCCTACCCAGGCCACACTATTAGCGGCAGGTGTCTAAAATGCAGTCCTAAAATAACGATTGGAAGTAATTTACTTTGCAACTTAACTTAAAACTTAATTTAACACTGGAGTCGGATCTGTACTCGGTATCGGCCAATACCCAAAGTGCCGGTATTTGCATCGGTATCGGGACTGAAAAAACTGGATTGTGCCATCCCTAGTTTAACCACACAACTCTAGTCACAATACAGCAGCCTAAAAACAACTAAATTAACCTTTAAGAGGTAACTCAGATCTTCACTTACTCCACTGCCACAGTGCTATTCATTAGAAGCTCCAGAAATTGCAGCATAAATAGATGACCAGGGAATATAGGTCTGTGTCACGCCATTTGTAAACCGGAGCGATCGTCTCCGCCTATGCCCAGGCTGTCCGAACCTCTATGAGCTTGGAGAACAGAGCTTAGAGCAGCTGAGAGAAAATGGAAAAAGTCCCACCGGCATGAAGAGATCTCAAAGTACCACTGCCTCTTCTCCAAATTCACTTCCTCTGTTTCTGCAGCCAAAACTACCTTCTATCAAGCCAAAATCAACTCAACTGCCGCTCACCCCAGGAAACTATTCTCTGTATTTTAGTCCTATCTGATAGATTGCTCCGATCAAGCCCTCTGGGTGGACCTGTCTATCACCCTTGAGAACACTACAGTGTCCTCCTCTCCTACTGTAAAGAGTCTTGGAGTCATCCTGGACAACCATCTGTGTTCAATGTGCTGTATCTCCAGTAATCGCCTGCCCTTTATTAATAGATTTTGGGTGTACCTGGACAAATAAATAAAGCAGCTTTCAGTCTGCATTCAGGAATGTCAGGAATATTAATTTAATCTGCCTGGTTAAATAAAATAAATTAAATTAAAATGTAAATGTTATCCTTGGTCTATTACATCATATTGCTACATGAACAGTTTGTATCTATACTTATCTCTATATAGCTCTATACTAATCTATACTAATATTTTAAATAAAAATACATCGTAAGAAGAAAACCTATTGATCCAAAGGGCAGAACCTTAAATATTATAGCCAACTTTAAGATATCTTAATAACTGCTGGTGTTATAGTCTTTTAAAACTGTCTACAGCAATACATGAGACTGGGAGTGGGAAGTTTAGAATGTTGCTTGTGATCTTATTATTTGATATATATATTCCTCTGAAACATATGCACTCTGCACTACAGAGCACTGGCACCTCTCTGGAGGCAGTATAAGGTGAGAGAGGCAATAACATTTTCTTTGTATCAGTACAGATCTTTTGTGCACAGACGCATTAGGGAGAGTGGTATGATAAGAGTGTCTAGACTTAAGCAACTCAACGTGCATGGTTTGTGTTGTAGGTAATAGCTGGGGAAACACTGCACGCTTGTTTGAATTCTCAATATTGTAGTGATTGTTGATTGGTTGGTTGGTTATGACTTACTGTAGAAACAGACATGAACAATGGGTATATATGCATATGTTTGCAGCTTAATATTCACGGTCAGTCTGTCTAAGGGGTGTACTGGTAACAAGTGATCTGATTCAGCACATTAATAAAGTATTTCTACTTTAACACAATCTGCTTTGTCTGAAGGAACTTCTATGCAGCGTTTTACAGTATGCGATACGCACATCAAAATAGACAACATATGAACAGCAAGGAGGAGTCGCATAGACAATCAAATGGGCCGTGTAAAATGAGGAAGGTGTGGTTTCCATGACTGCCAAAACAGCCGGTCGCCCATAGTGACAGCAGTGGATTCTCTGATTAGAAGCAGCCACCTGATGCATTGTTACATGTTTCACAAGCAGCTGAGAGAGATCTTTGTCTCAGACAGACAGGCAGAGATGATGAGAGTGCACAAATAGGATTAAGGCTGATGACGCTGGTGCAGAATAGAAAACAGGGATTTCTAAGGCCCAGATCTAGAGCAAGGAACTGGCTGAACATTATAATGTTATTTATTTACGCATATTCTTTAATTTGTGTTGATGGTGATTTAATAGAAAAACAAAAGCAGTGAAGTAAATAAATAGGCCTAAATAACGGCTTATTTGCTGATAAGTGAATAATTTATGTTCTCAGAAGATTTATGTACCCCTGGAAATGGGTCAGCATCCATAAGTAACCATAGCAACCTCAAAAGTCAAATTAGTCCAGCTAAAGTAATATAATTTGTAAATATGTAACTCGGCATGAGTGTGAAAGATGAAAATGTTAACCCAATATCATTAATGCGCAAGTAATGTACTGTAATGTGCAAACTGGACTTCAAGTGGTAAAATATATCCACAACAACACTTTGGCAAATGGATAAATCTGACTATATTACATTACACTGTATTATTTTTGTAATAGTTGTGGAAGTAAGGTGAGGTTGATTATGTAGGCTACAAAACTGACTTGTACTGGACTGTACTCTGTCAACCAATAAACACTCAACTAGAACTTTCTCTTTCTGTGTAGCTGTGTGTTTCTCCCTCCTGATAAGTCACCTGCGGATCTGGCATGACATTTATTAGCATTTATTAGCATATTCATATTGTCAAAAACGTCCTGTATGATCATATGAACTGCAATCCAACAGAGGTGTCGAGGTGAATTATATCTAGCTGGATAACATAAAACATGATAATTTGCTGTGTCACTTAATTCACCTGAGGCATTTAACATGAAGCCATTTTTAGGTGTAGTCGTGGATTCTGGCGAACTCGTTCAAAACAAGAGCACCTCTCCCTTCGATGCCTCAGAGTGCTCCCTCAGAAGCTCTTGGACCCACACATTGCCAAGACGAGGCTACTGTTGTAGCTACTGTTGTAGCCTCTGTTGTGTGGTGCGGTATGCACCATGTTGTTTGTGTTCCCATTTTACAACGCCAGGCGCTGTGTAGAAACACCAGATTATTCAGCGTGCACACATAGCAGGCAGCTAGTCGGACCACGAGGAAATATTTGCTAAATATCACAAAAAGTGTATTAGCTTCACAATCGCTGATGCTACCTTTACCACCTTGCCTGGTCAAATAAAATGTAAAATGATTATTATTCCCAGATAACAGGCCTACAAGCTGACACAGGTGTTGCTCCTGCAGGAAGGACGCGGCAGGTGAACACAGGAAGGGCCTTTAAAGTGAGAGATTAACAGAGAAAGAGTGCAAATTGGACTGTGCGTGTGTGAAGGATGTAAGGCTGAAGCCTGGTACCGTATTACATATATTTTTGTTCATCCTTGTCTCACACACGCACGCACACACACACACACGCACACACACACACACACATGCGCACACACGTGCACACACACACACACACACACACACACACACACACACAGCCCGTCTTTGTTCTTTATTACACACACCCGTGCATGGATCTGCAAGATCTGACACACACACACACACACACACACACACAATACACACACACACACACACACACACACACACACACACACACACACACATCTGATAGTAGACAGGTTAGGACCTGCAGGAGAAAAGTTGTCTAACAGCTATAGTGGTAGAGAGAGAGAGAGAGACAGAGAGAGAGAGAGAGAGAGAGAGAGAGAGAGAGACAGGTGTATATAGCACATGACAGGAGTGGGTGGACATGGGGTGTGGGTATGTGCACAACAGACAAGTAAAAGGAATAGAGGAACTCAGCGGGTGTGCCCGCTATACTCACTCAATATCATTATATATATATATATAGAAATCATAGCAGCATAAAGGATGCAATGTTCTGTTTATTTTGTGGAGAGTTGCGTCCGTTGGCAGTGTAGCATCTAGTGGCAGAAAGTCATATACAGGCTCTTTAACTGCCTGTTGTTTCATATACACAAATGGCCAGTGTTCTGTAAATTACACTGACCAGCTAAATGACAGCACTTATTTAGACAGAATAAACACCTCCCAATAGACACTCATCACATCATATTCACACAGCCCCACCTCCTAGACTCAATGAGGGTTCCCTGGCCTACATTCAGTCAAATCCTCTCCTGCTTATGTTCCCGATAGGCGAGGAGCAGCACCGAAATGGCACGTGCGTCGAGTGTGCCTTCCATATACCCTCCAGCAGGTAGGGGAACGGGTGGATTGCTGGGACAGTGCCCGGCATATGAGCTCTGCCCGGCAGGAGGAAGCCCTGTCCCTATTGCCCCTTCGCCAACAAAGCAGCTATAGCAAGGGCATCTATAGTGTCTCTCCATCGACTTTGTCCCGCCACAGAGGCAGAGAGTGTAGGTTTATACGGCCCATAGTCTTACTATGAATGAACTATACAAACTGTGCGTCACACCAGGAGGCTTGAGGACAAGCTCATGCGAGTAATTGGAATGTATATTAGCCTACTTAAAGGCGATTTTGGCAGGAGCTCGCATACTCGCCGCTCGGCAATAAAACGCAAGAACAACTGTAGCACAACTGGACCTCATTGTCCGACGTACAGTCGTTCACGGAGTGCAATCTTACATCCCTGAAATGCGGGCCACATTAGCATACCGATAACATTATTCTAGATATTGCAATGAAAATTACTATCGTTAACAACTCGGATAAAAATAGCTTGCAATAGACCGACAGATGAAACCAAATAAGAATACAAATTTAACATTACAACCAGGATCATTTACGGTCCAAATCCAACGTGGGTAAATCCCCATTCACGAGAGAAAAAAAGATGTTCAAAAGAAGGTGTGCCATTTTTGCGCACCGCTGTGATAAGCCTGAGAGGCATAATCTTACCTGAACCGGGGCGAATCTTTTATACATTCTTCAAAGTCGACCGTCATGTTTTCGATTATTTGTCTGTTAGTCCCGCCACTTTAGTGAACCAATTTCATTGCCCGATGCTGGTGTCGCCTGAACCGTATGACTGGTATCCCTTGACTTGACAGTCTCTCGTTCACACTGACACAGAATTCAATGGCAAATTACTACTACCGCCCTGCTACCGCCGCCGCTGCCGAGAAGGGGGAGAAGGGGAGGCAGCCTTTACAGAAGAGAGTGTCGCGTAAAACTACCATGCCCATAAGCACAATGGCTGCGCGAAGAGGATCATGGGAGAAGTGCATAAATGGACCACGACAGTCTAGCCCTAGCATGCTGCAGAAGACTGACATGACAGCTAAAAGCATGGTGAAATTCATGTTTTCTTTTATGGCGGCACATTAATGCCAAGTGCATGTGATTTATATAGTCGTAGTAAAGGTGTATTTTGTGCAGGCGACAGGTGGCGTAAAGCCAAGACTACGATGTGGATTAGTGTCCTTATGGTAGTAACCCCTTTTTGTTTAAATTACATGTCTAACAATCGCACTGTGTATTAATAATAATAATAATAATAATAATAATGGTTATTGTACAGACAGTCGTAGGAAAAAACTTGTTGATGTTAGAAATAAAACAAACTTTGCCTAGCTGATACGAAGCCTCCTCGATGGACGGTTCTTTATTTATTTGTACACTGTATTGTAGCATTACAATCGTTTGAAGTCTGAATTAAAATATGCTCTAGGCCTGCATTGGTTTGTGTCATCTTGATCGTACTTATATTTTACATGAACGAATAATAGCCTAAACATTTTCTCTGTGCGTTGGAACAGTTTATTGGGTTTTAGGAAACGTGATAGAGGAGAGAGAACATGCAAAGCCTTCCACGCTATCTCATTTTTTTTCAGTACATTGGAACAAAATACAGGTAGGTTTACTATTTGTAGCCTGTAATGTATTCAATTGTGTTGGTACCGGTGTACCACTAGCCTAACTAAACGTTTACTAATTATTTCAGTGGTGTAGTGAGGGAGCCTGTTCACCGGCAGGTGAAAGGAGTTCAGAACTATTTGGAGGTAAGACACAAATGTCATAGTTAAGTGAAATGCATACTATGGCAAGCCATATCTAGTAACTAAATAATAGATACTAGTAACTATTCGAATAGAAACCAGTACATGGAATAGATACTAGTATCTAAAAAAAATAGATACGTCTAAACGTTATTACTAGTCAAAACGGCTTGCCATAGAAATACTGAATATATAATTGTTTGTTTTTTCTCTTTTATGTAGGGAAGGCAAATGTGTAGGTATAGGCCTGTGTATTTAGCCACAAGCTTTCATTGCATAAGGCTAGTAAAAAGTAAAGATTTCCACTTATCAGTTTGAAGGTAATTTAAAGACAAAAGTCCTGACATGGCCTTTGCAATCACTGAAAGCATCATCTTAATCATCTAGGTAGGCGATCTAATCAAAGGGTGTTTTTTTTTTACTATTAAACAGTTGCTATATCAACCATATGAATTATTTGCTCTCATCCACTGTTCCACTGTAGTAGCCTACAACAAGGGTCTTTAAAATGTCCTTTTTAAATGAAGTTACGCTTCTTAGGAATAATTGCACTCAAGGAAACAAGAAGTGGAAGCCCCGCTCTTGCCTGAGTGAGAAGTAGCTGGCACTTGACTTGCAGGCTCACTGTTTTCTACACAATCTTCCCATGAAGTTGCATTTTAAATGTAGGCTATTAGGGATCTGTCTTTCAGGATGCACTAAGGAGGCTGAAGCCGGTGAACCCCGTGTCTCTGCATGTCTCCAGTAGAACGGACAGCGGCGTCCACGCCCTCTCTAACTCCGCCCACTTTGACATACAGCGCAGAAACGAAATGCCGCCATTTACTGGGGACATGCTGGTGGAAGCCCTCAATTTTTACCTAAAGGAAGAGGCGATCCGGTGGGTTCCCAGGAGTTTAAAGGTGCTCTGTGTATAAAATGATAATTTTCTCCAAACCATTAGGGGGCAGCATTTCACCATGATATTGTGGCGTCATAAGTTCACCCTCAGATTCCGATACAAGCCGCATACATGTATCGACACACACAGTCTAATTGTAACGGCGCAGGGTGATGGCAACTGCAGACAGACGAAATACGCACAAGTAGTACATAAACAGACGAGCCACTTCTCAGCGTAGTAAGACTCAGCAATACACAGTATGCGTGAACACAAATGCAAACGCAAACAATAACCCACTTACTGAAAGTAGTCCTCCAGCCTTATATGCCCTCACCCACAAGGCTGGCAGCAATCCCTTGATTGCACTTGTGGGTGAGGGGTGCTGGGACTGGGAGCAAGGGCTTACACCGCGGGCCGGTACGCACACCGGCAAGACGAACCCGGTAAAGGGATGTGCCGCCTTTCGGCGCAACCCTGGGCGTTACACTAATATTACATTCATACAGTAAAAAAAAAGCACTTTTAATATTCACAAGTTGTGCTGTTTTTTGTCAAGAAGTCAAAATCAAATCTAATACATTATATTTTTTTCAACAATAAAAAAAGATGTTCCTCCATTGGAGACAGGAAGCTGTTCGGCTTATTAATAATGCGCTGACATTTGGACTTAAATGGTGACCAGATTCCTACTTCTAAAACAGTGGATGTGTGGCAAATGATAAAAAGTACGCACACGTGCACGTCATTAAGGTTACTATCCAACAGTAAATGGTCGTTGGAACGCAGTATATTTGCCTGTTTCCTCTTAATGTACTTTCTACTTACTGGGAGTTGCCATAACAATGATAAGGCTTGTGTTTACACTTACTGTGTTTACATTTACTACTGTAAATACAGCTGTAATACACGTAGCTTGGATGAGATGTGTAAGAGCATTCCAAGCATAATAAATTATAATATTAATAATTCGTTTTATTGCATTAAGGGGTTTTGTCTGATTTCGCATCCAGTTTTACAATGACTACGATTTAGAACATGGAACATGCACTATAAAATGTAAACAGGGTCTTATAAATCTGTCGAAATAACATTTATCATTCTGTTTGCATGCATATAGTCTTAGTTGAATCTACTGTGTACTATGGTACTTTTCAGCCTCATCTTTGCTCACCACATTTTTTTTTTTAGCTCAGTCATTTTATTTTACAGTTACAGTTAGGACATTTACCAGACACTATACAAAGCAGCATACAGTTAGTACAAATTCAAAGTATTGCGGAGCAGATGGAGTTGTATGTTGCTGTAAAATACTGCAGGCCTTGGATTTTTTTTAAATTCAGATACGACAACACAAAAATCACAATCCAGAGTTCAGATCTCTTCCATCATACAGTAAATGTAAGATTTAGACTTAAATGCGACTCAATTAACTTGAAATGTTTTACCATAATAGGTGCACAGTGCATGACAGTGGCACATGATTGGCACAGTTCCCAACTCTGAGTAATGGCAGGATGGAATGCTTCTTATTAAAGTTTTAGTTGTGTGTGCGTGTGCGTGTGTGCGTGTGCGTGTGCGTGTGTGTGTGTGTGTTTAGGGGAATATGGAGGCTGTCATTACATATTGAGACACTGAAGGCAGAGGCAAGGCTTCCTCTGCCATGTGTCACACATAATATCCTCCCCAGGAAACGTAACCTAGTTTTTTTTTAATGCTGGCACAGAAATAAAATATGTACTGTATGCAGAACATAAATGACGTCTTAGGCCCATACATGAATGCATATTTTGATATAATGCACAAACCCACTTACCAATGATTTTGAATTTGCTGTGACTGTGTGTTGGCCTACTTGTGTCATAATCAATGGTATAGTTTGCGATTGTAAGCTAACACAATTGGCTTACAAATAACACACACAAGTGTCTCCTCGCAGTCCGCTATCTTACTGTTCTCTGTGCGTGCTGAAAACATTATCCGGTACTTCTACACAGCCCTGGCTCTGGAAGTAGGAACACAAACAAAGTGGTACAGACTGCACACAAGCACAATATCCTAGCCTTCGCAATGCCTTTCCAATGTGAGGGGTGGATGTCTTACCATCAGTGTGCTTGCTTGGTATGTTTCAGAAATATTTCAACAGAAATTCACACTATTACAATGATTACAGTGTTTATTAGTAACATATATAGTTGTTTTTCTAATCCACTCTAATATACAGTATATATTTAGTATGTATTACTAATAGGATATTATACATGTGTAGAATACTGTATTTATTTACCACCTCTAACTCAGAGCCAGAATACACCATTAGTCACAGTGTGTACACATTGTTTAAAGTCCTCAACTGAAGTTGAAATGGTCCCCTGTGGGGAAGAAATCAAAACAAATAAATAATCCATAACTCTGTGTGCCGTTAGAGACGCATGTGAACCCTGTCCAATGAAAAGAACCTTTAGCCTTTGATTCTTTTGTGATGCTAACCGTTAGCATAAGCCTGTCAGCTTTTCAGACTCTTTTAGTAGTGACATTCTAAGCTCTTTTACTATAAGTACAATGGGCCTGCTTTGTGAGTAAAGCTGCACCATTGGCATTTTCCACACAATGACTTCAATGAGTTTCTTCCTGCCAATGAATTGGCAGTAAACAAATGGCAGTGAACATTGCCATTTGTTGATATGTTCAATCAAAGGGAAACATACAATAAATATAAAACATGTCTGACATTTCTCACTACACGGGTGTGTAGTAAGAAATGTCATTTCCTCCTGCCCCCTCATATTAACAGGATATATATTTTACACCAGCAGATGTACGCTTCTAAAGGCAGTGAACCTGAAATGTAACCTTGACATTTTACCTTAAATGTTCCAGACCTGGGCTCTTAATTCGTCTATTAATAATAATTTGTAATATGTAGTAATTCATAATGTATTTATCAATGGGGCGGCAGGGGCGCAGTGGGTAGAGCGGAGCGACAGGCGATCCAGAAGTTCCTGGTTTGCACCCCACTATCTCCTCACCAAAGTGTTGAGGTGTCCCTGAGCAAGACACCTAACCCTATACTGTGGTCAGGTGGTGCCTTGCATGACAGCGTGTGAATGGCTGAATGTGAGGCTACACACAGTGGGATAGCACTGTGGCCTCACAGCGAGAAGGTCCCGGGTTCCAAGCCTGGTCGTCCCGGCCTGTGCGGAGTTTGCATGTTCTCCCCGGTCTCTGGTTTCCCGCACTATCTAAAGACATGTCAGGTTCACTCTCTCCTGTCAGTGTCATTGACCAGTGACCCAGGGCTCAATCTGAAGTTGGTCTCTGGGCGCTGCACAGCGGCTGCCCACTGCTGCCCACTGCTGCCCACTGCTCCCTTGAGGGATGGGTTATATGCAGAGGATGAGTTTCACAACATGTATGTGTATGCAACAATAAAAAGCACCCTTACCTTTAAAGCACTTTGAGTGGCCGGGAAGGTTGGAAAAGCGCTATATCCAGTAAATGCTGTCCATTTACCCTTCGCCGTTTGTATCACACAGGGTCACCCGTGCCTACAGAGTGTCTCCTGAGTTCCATGCCCGTTACTGTGCCCAGGGACGGACGTACCTCTACAGGGTAGCCCTGGGGGTCTCCAACCCCTACCAGCTTCCCCTCGTTGACGATAAGCTGTGCTGGGGTCTCCGCAACACGTAAGCCACCCCCTCCTCATCCAGTCACCCACTCATCTCTTCCGAGCATCCACCCATTCCTTCATCCCCTTCCCTTTTCATCCATCAATTGGAGCCCATAAGTGTGTGTGTGTATGTGTGTGTGTGTGTGTGTGTGTACTGTATGCATACAGATTTTTACTAATTATTTATTTTCTGAAAAGGCTAACGGAAATGTGCACACACACACGCACGCACACACACACGCACACACACACACACACACAAACAATAAAGAACATGTGTTTAGCGAACGTGTCCTCTAATCCAGTAATCCTCAAACGGTGGGTTGTTCCGAGGGGTCGCTTGGTTCTGCTAGAGAGGTGGAGAAATGATTTTCAGGAAAAACAATTTTCTATTTACAGTATTTGCTGTTTTGTGGTGCTACTAAGTGTTTAGTGGATTGCTTGGCGGTCCCGTGCACATTATGAAGCACTTCTTGAGCGTTTGAGAAGCCTTGTTTTAAGCCACGCCACAAACCAGACGAATAAGGCATGTACCAGGATGTGAAAGCACACTCGTTGTTGTAGGCGCGTTTAAAATGTCCCCTTAGTCGTGGTCGGCGGGAGGAAGGGAGCGTGGACAACGTGCCGTAATTGTGTGTTCCCTTTTTAAAGAAACGTAAAGCAGGGCAAGACAAGCTGAAGGCATAGCAGCGGCAGAAGCACTCCCACGCATGTTGACGCATCGCCCCTCTTCTGCTGCAGCATCACACCACAACAGCAAGCAACCTCAATATAATTTCTATCTGTGCGTCATCAAGTCTGGTAGTGTTCCGTATTACTAATTCAGCCAGAAGGAATAAAGAAGGACTCTGACTCAAAAGTGTTAAGAATTGTAGAGAAATGTATTAAAAAGCAATGAACAATCCAGAGATACAATTTGCCACGGCCGTGGTCTGAATACCATCCACACAGTAGCGTATAGCCCCGTGAGAATGGAATCAGACCCGTTAACCACACCCTCTACCCCTTATATAGCCACTCCTATTAGTTCCCTGAACAGGACGTAAACATTACCCTTTCCGCCTTCCTTCTTCTGTTAGCATCTCGTGGCTGATATAATTTTATACATCGCCCTCTATTGGCCAGGAAATGAGTAGTAATAATGGTAAAGTAGATATAAAAGTGGAGTGTGGCTTGTACACGTACATACATCATCATATAATGAAAATAAAAGAACAAATAATAACAGCATAACAAATAAAGTAACATTATTATAATCTCACAGTAGTTATTCTAAATATTCAACAGTAAGAAAAAGACGGACATAAAATAGCAAATGGAATCAGATCATTTGAATATCTGTTACACATTTTACTTTAAAGGTACACCGCTCGCTTTATTTATAGAGGCCCTCTGAACCATTGGCTTTTGGCTCACTGGTTGTGTTTTTAAAACGCGACTGTGGTAAAGGGAGGGGTAGAGATGAGTGTGAGGGGAGGGGTAGATGTGAGTGACAGCAAGTTTAGTTGGTGTCTTTCTGCAGGGCTCGCAGGGAGACAGCAAACCATGAAGATAATAAACATATTTCTTCTTCTACTTCTCCCTACTTCCGGTATGTCAAGAGAACTGGACTTGGGGGCCATGCGTGATGCTGCCGCCCTGCTGGTGGGGACGCAGGACTTCAGCAGCTTTAGGGCAATTAACTCAGACACGGCGTTAAAGAGTCCGGTCAAGACCCTGGAGGTGGCGAGCATAGAACCAGGGGAGGCCTTCTCACGCACACATTTCCACAGGTAGAAATCTTTTTTTTTTATCATCAAATGCACACTAACAAATTAAAGAGACATTAATTTGTATTTATGTACTGTATGTATTTTAGAGCTGTCAGAATCACGATTAATAATCACATATTTTTACCTGTTCAAATACCTGTCTATTTGAAGTGTTTTTACATTTTACAAGATATGCCAGCTTTATGCAAATGTTTGTATTCATTATATTTTTTAAATTAAATTAAATAAAAATTGTACAATGGTTGTACAGTTTCTGCTCTGGTTGTACAGTTGTGGTTGCATGTCTCATCAGACTCATGTCATTGATGTTTTATCTTGTGTGGGATCTGGCCGTGTAAAAGGTGTTCCATTGCTGAGCTGCAGTATGTTTTCATTTTTTCATGAGGGGCACTGTTCCAAATAACAGGGATAAAACGAGGGGAAACCGCATGTTGAATTATTGAGGAGCCATTTTTGTGTCGGCAAACAAGACCTAATTGTTTTTCATGGTCTACTGTACGTTTGAGACAAGAGAGAGGGGAGTTGGAGACACAGTTGGTTTTGTTGCTCTCGAGTCGATTTGACTGTGTTGTCACCAGGAACACACTGTTCATCTTCCAGTGGAATAAACATCTCTCGCTCTCTCTTTCTCTCTCAAACTGCCAAATCCACTCTATTTTGTGGTCGGACGTCCTGCTTTAGATATGTGTATATGTTGGAGAAAAGGCTAAAGAGAGCAAATGGATTGAAGTGGGTCATGTGGAATTTAGATTCTCTACTCAGTAGGATTAGACTTTTTTATTTATTTTTTTGGGTCAGTTTCGATAGCATGGGTGGGAAACCTTCACATCTGTGAGGACACGGCACCATTAATGCATAAAGATGATGAAAAATGTTGGAGAAACATGCTGCCATTCAGATGTGCTCTTTCCCAGGGACATCCCTGCATTTTCCTGTAGGACAATGCAAAATCACATTCTGCACGCATTACTTTAAAAAGTGGATTGTTTTGAACATTGTGCTAAACCTTATAGTGTGATTTATGGTGATGGCCAATACATATTGTAACTATGCAGTACAAAACAGTGAGCATAGAGTGCTGCTTGAGTATGAAAAAAGTACACCTCTGGTGCTCTTCAGTGCAGTGATCCTTAAATATGTGTGACAGTCTGAGGAAGAGGTTACCGGTATAGGATGAAAGGCCTTTAATATAACTTGGCTAAACAGTCATTATAACAATAAAAAATAAAAATAAAAACACACCTACGCATTTCAGCCATGTAGGCATTCATCAGGGCAAGAGTATAGCATGCTTTTTGGCTGTACTTGTATAGGCTAGCTGTTAATCTTCTAAAGAAGATGAAGGCCTACATGGCTGAAATGCGTATGTGTGTTTTAATTGTTACAGTGACTGTTTAGCCAAGTTATATTAGAGGCTTTTTATCCTATAACCTCTTGAGTGAGTTTGTCACACATATTGTAACTAGCCTACCTTTTTATCTAACCCTTATATTATAATTATTAAATATATATTCATAGATAATTTATATACTCTACATATGAGCCTTTATATCTGTATTACAGTAAAATCGCATTTTAAATATATTTTTACTGTGCATTGTTAAGGGAAGCTCAGTCATTGATAAAACACTGGCCGCTTCCTCTGGCTTGCTCTTTGTGACCTAGAGATCAAATCTAATATCCGACACCCATTCCAGTTACTGTTTTGATTTCTGACAGACACACAGAAGCGATATTTAACCTTTCTTTCATACGACACATTCTGCTACTGATGCCAAATGGACTGTCATGCCTCAAGGACATTCTGCTATTGCCTTGATGCTGTGTGAAATGTGTGTATATATATACACACACACACACACACACACACACACAGTGCCTCGTGAGACCTCACAGACCCATGCGTTTCTCTCTTAGCTTACCATACCAGGCTGTAGTGAGCTTATGTAAGAGCACATCTGCAGAAGACAGCTGTGTTTGTGATTTTAGTGTTATGGATTAAATTGTTGCCGTGCATTTCATTGTGTATACCAACTGCCCACTCTCCCGTTGTGCGATAACCAAAATGTTTCGTTTCTCTCTCTTTCAGAGATGTCCCTTTCTGGGAGTTCACCTTTAAAAGCAAGTCTTTTCTTTATAAGCAGGTTAGTGTTGTTTTTTTGCTGTCTATCATATTATCTAGTATGTAATTGACCTTTCCCAAGCCACGCCCCTTTATGCATGTCCTCCAGTAACTACAGCATTTCTTCAGTCGGACGGAACCTCAACTGTCTGTTTTCCTGTAATAGTATTCTTTGGTGTTTTGTCCTACCTAGTTACAGTAACTAGGTAGGACAAGTAAAAGAGGCAGGGCTTGGGAAAGGTAAATTGATGGTGGGCCTCGTTCAGTGTTCAGGCTCGGGACATGTGGTGTTACTGTAAACGGAGGAGTGCCGCCTAGTGATGAATGACTGCAAATGCAGGTTATATCAAGACACTCCTGTTAAAATCAGACCATTTGTTTCTGTCTGCATGTGAACTTGTTCATCTGACCCTGTGGCTGGCCGTGAAGGTGCGGAGGATGACGGGGGCTCTGGTGGCAGTTGGCCAGGGAAAGCTCTCTGTGCTCCAGCTAAAGGAGCTACTCGAGGCCAAGGACTCTCTGGCCTTCCCCCAGGGCACTGTTGCTCCAGCAGATGGCCTCTTCCTCCTCAGGGTGGACTACAGAGAGGCAGGTGGGTGGGCAGATAGGAAGCTAGCAGTTTGGCCACAGGCTAACATCTTCACTTTGCGTCATATGACCGTTACCATCTTAAAGGTGGAGTCGGGGATTCTCAAAAAAAAAAAAAATCCTCTCCATTATTAATTGGATTATCGTTTTCTCAGCGCGCCGTGAGAAAATATTAACTGAATTTGATTGGGGCTAGCTGACGATTGTCTATGGCGTTTCTATCAGTTAGTTAAACGCTCTGTGAAAATATCTGCTATGGCTGATAGCCCCTTCCTGCCTCTATATAAATCTTCTTAATCTGACCAATCAGGAAATTTGACCATGCCTGTCAATCACATGAATACACAAGTACAACAGGTTGGACAACAGGTCTTGCAATGGCAGACAAACAGGCTCCAGAGGGAGGGAGCGAGCAGGTGTTTGGCTTGTTGATGCATATTTTCCATCTCTTAGCTCGCTCTCGTTGCAACCATAGCAACCCATCCTACTTACGGCAGCTCTATCATTGAACAAAATCTCTATTCTCCACCACACGATTTTATTTGATCATTGTCAACTTTGGGTTTTAGTAAAACTCTGAAGGTTGCCAGATATTCCTCTAATGGCCAATGAACTGAAATGATCACTGATCTTTTCCATGGTAAAAACAAGATCTATCAGATCAGTTAATTTTACAATATAAGTGGTTTAATTCAGTAGCATTAACTTTTTTTTCTCCTCTCCTTTTAGGCAAGATTGATTCATACAGGTTGCAATAATAAAATGTAATTGTTTTCCATCTCGCCAGATCTACAATTCTCAATGGAGCCATCCTGTGCAGACCCTAGTCACTAGTGTATTGTACAATATCTCTTTGTGTATCCCCATGTACTGTAAGTCAAGAAATGTAATCTATTATATATATACCCGCTACCCACTTTTCTATTAAAAACAATGTACTCAAACTATAATGTATCTCACAATACAATACAGCTCTCCATAAACACATCAATACACGGATTTATAGGGAACACCTATGTGCTCGTTTAATTCAACGTTTGTCCGAAAACACAACTTTTGACCGTGAAACGCGGCACCGGCTACCAATACAGGCCAAACACACATTGAACAGCATGTCATGTCTACGCAAGATTATTCAGTTAAAACAGGATACGACACAAATGGCTTTATACCAGCTCAGGCAATAAAACTGCAAGCCAGTTAGTTCACGTGCCTTTTGGCAGGCTATGACGTTTACAGAACAAGGTTTACAACAGATGGGAGTGTAATAGTCCTGTTGCAGTTTGTGTCAGTGTGTCAACAGCGTTGTTGTATTGGGGATCAACGAAAACACTCAAAAGTATACGCTGCTGCTTTATCCAAACAAAGTTCTGAGATATGTTCCCTGCATGAACATGTTCAATCTGAGCATTCTCACTTTGTGACATCTGCCCATGGTGTATTTCCGATTTCAGGCAAGTTGTCCTTTAACAGTCCATTTAACGGGGGCTCACTTAAGCATGCTTCTCAATGCCACTGGGAGCCTAATGAGGTTTATTTTTTATAAGGTCTAGATTGACCAGTTGTCTTTTAACGATTCAGTCAACTATTTAATCAAATACACCAGTCAACACACCATCTCATTAATTTTGTGAGGTCACCCATCAATGTAATAACTGATTCATGTCAAAATGCTGCAATTTCCAAAATTGAACCTCTAAAAGGAATGTTTTTGCACTTCTTAGAAGTGACATATATAGTTCCAGTCCCCAATCATTTTGACCTATTTTAAATATGTACACAAGTACACGTGCTCTGTCCACGTGAACATTTTGAGCAGTTAACAGTGAATCTGATTGGCATAGCTCTTGTGGTTGTAGTCAAATCAACATTTGGTTTCAAGATAACCACAGCCTTTAGACACACTATATAACAAATTCAAGTGTTTGTAAGGATACATCACGCCCATTTACTTTGAATATCAAGAAAACCTTTTTTATAGCTAATGCACTTGAGGAAGGCATAGTTCCATTTTTCACCTCAACCCTTAAGACTGACCGCTCCCATCACAGCCTGTGAAGAATGGTTTTAGACCCTGATTAGAGTGTTTGTGCAGGACAGTGTGGGACAAAAAAACAAAACTGATACTTCGTCCATAAGTTTAAGATATGGAGGTAAGAAAGAAATGTGACTAGTGCTGCTCAATAATGGCAGCGTAGTATAGTTTTCCATTTAACACTAAATATACTGTACATAAATATCAGATGAATTGTATTTGGTAGCCTTTGTTGTCCTATATTTGACAATTCCGACACCAAAACTTGAGGTCTTGTAAGGATGATGCGTTCAAATGTTATGAATCAAGTTACAGTATTTCATAACAGTAATCACAGGTTGATGATGGTTTGCATAGACCCTTGAAACCCAACTATCACCATCTTTACTGTTACCGTACAGATTAAAAGCCATACTAGTGCTCAGCACATCATACCCAGCCTCACCCTTTGTACTCTTGTAGTAACACCATAGCAAAAGAACAGATGCTAACTTGAAAGATGTGTTTACATTCGATAGTGTGTGTGCGTGCGCACCCCAGATGATCTTTGGAAACTAAAGTAATATCGTGGCACCATGTGTCCAGTTCCACTTTGGACTTCCGCAGTTAAAATGACATAACTTGCATTGAAAGAGTGATAATCTGATATTTTATTTAAAGTACAAAGAGTGAAACGGGGTATGTTCGTTCTAGAGACTTAAAAAAACACCCATCTGAGGTGTCCATGTGTAAACATAATCTTCCTTTGTGGATTTTGACGACTAAAGAATAAAAGCATAAAACACAAGATGCGTACAGTCCATCAAAAAGTGGGGGGGTGGGGGGTGTGTAGGAAGAGAATTTCGATTGGCAGTCGTCATGAGTTCACACACTCTTTAGCTGGCAATTTTCTCAATCTCGTCAAGGTCATCTGCGTCCAGTTTTTCAATTTTCTTATCTGTAGACAGAAACACAAGTTACCCGTCCATTCCATGCCACACATTAACATTCAACTGCACCCAACGTCAGCCAGGCTCGTGTGTGTTTGTCCTTACTGAAGTGCTCCTGGATCCTGTTCAGGATATTCATGCTTGACTTGCTGTCCACCATGTTGATAGCCAGCCCCCTTTTGCCGAACCGGCCTGTGCGGCCAATCCTGTGGAGGTACGTCTCATTGTCCGGGTTCCCATCCCTGTCTACCGGTAGGTCAAAGTTGATCACCACGGAAACCTGCTCAACATCAATACCTGAACATACGACACACACGGAGATATTTAAACATGGTGTGGTGGTTGTTATTAATGTCAACATTCAATTCGAAAAGGTAGTCATTCTGGAGAAAGGTTGTTCGATATTCGAACTCAAAACAAAATCACATTGGAAAAGCATTGCCATAGATGGGATATTGTGTGCGGTCTGAATCACAACCTCGCGACACTACGTTGCGCGAGACTATCCATTCTCTAAAACACTTGTAAAAATGTATTTTTACTCAATTTGTAAGAAAGGAACCATTTACAAAATACATTAACCTCAAAAGAGAGGAATGATGCTTGTTACCAGAATTCGCTTAAAGCTCATTTTTCATTTGTAGTCTCTGAGCAGGTTGACATAAGTGTTACATTTATTGCAGCGGTGCCACACATTAGCATTGCTATGACAGTTTTCCACAAATAAGAAATGAGTATATTGAGCTTTGCATGGAGTATCGCAATATATCGAACTGTGTAGCCCCTGTATCGTGATACATACAGTACAGGCCAAAAGTTTGGACACACCTTCTCATTCAATGCGTTTTCTTTATTTTTTATATATACATTTTTTTGTATATATTTTTATTTTTTATTTTTTTAAATACATTTTTTTATTTTTTTTTTATATTCAAAAAAGTGAAATAACTGAAAACATGTCTTATATTCTAGTTTGAAGAAACTAGAATAAGACATGTTTTCAGTTATTTCACACTTTTTTTAAGTACATGATTCCATATGTGTTCATTCATAGTTTTGATGCCTTCAGTGAGAATCTACAATGTAAATAGTCATGAAAATAAAGAAAACGCATTGAATGAGAAGAGGTGTGTCCAAACTTTTGGCCTGTACTGTATATCGCCAGATATATTGCCAATGCATAGCCCTTTAGCAGCCTCACCCTTTATGCAGACAAGAGGACCCAGCGTTCCAGGCCAAGTCAATGGGGAGATCCAATATTGCCCATTATTTCTCTTTGAGGCGTTAAGTACATATGATCAATCTGATGCCACAATGGTATTTCTGCAGCCAACTGTTTTGGGTTCAAATAAAATGTTTCAGGCCATGCTGCAGAACAGCATGGTAGATTTAGCTGAGCAAACCTCAGAATCTGCTTATGCATAAACATTTTTAGATTGATAAAAAGCTATGCGGGCACATTTGTACGCAGTCTGCTCGTTATAAATACCAACCTGCATTGAAATGTGCGTGCGTGCACGAGCATCTTACACCTGCCAGTGTAGTCTCACAACCATCCATAAATGGACAATGCTATATAGCACATGAATATGCAAAAGTTTAAGGAGCTTTGTTGGCCTATCATTTACAGGTAGAGATTGAGAGAGCGCTCGAGGTGCTCCTCACCGAGGTTGAGCGCATAGGCCTACCGGTACTTTATTGGAACCTCGCTCAAAAGTCATAGCGAAAGAAAATAGATTGGCAACATTGGTGGCTCTACTGAAAAAGTAACAATAAAGATCCCGATATAAAACTCCATGCCAAAACCTCTGTTGTGACAATCTCAACGTTTAAAAGATAAATTGAAATTGAGGTATTAAGATGAAAGGAGAGCTGAGCCGGAAGTCAAAGCTCTCGATCTACCGGGCAATTTTTGTTCCTTCCCTCACCTATGGCCATGACCGAAAGAACAAGATCACGGGTACAAGCGGCCGAAATGGGTTTTCTCAGGAGGGTGGCTGGTGTCTCCCTTAGAGATAGTTAGTTAGTTTAGTGTCATTCGATCATGTTGGAACAAAAGGGAACGAAAATTGTTACCCAGGTACAGCAGCGTAACGGCACATATACTTATAAATCAATAATAACAATAACCTAGGACTATATAAAACAATAAGAACTGTATAAAACATCTAAAACAGTTTAAGATCAGTTTAAAAGCAGCATAATAAGTGCCTCATAGTCACCAGCAGATCGAGACTGAGTAAAACAGGTGTAGGTAGATAGGGTGAGAAGCTCAGCTACTCGTGAGGAAATCGGAGTAGAGCCGCTACTCCTTTGCGTCGAAAGAGCCAGTTGAGGTGGTACGGGCATCTGGTAAGGATGCCCCCTGGGCACCTCCCTTGGGAGGTGTTCCAGGCACGTC